>JAQZBX010028992.1:0-27538 GCA_029593785.1 Cabassous unicinctus
GGGGGGGGCTGTGTCCGCTGGCGGCGGCTGTTTATTCTAGGGATCTCATACCATCAATACATCATGCATATTTCTAGATATTTCATAAATTCTCAAAGCAATATAATTGTCAGTATACATTTTTTCACAATTTCATTTAAATTCATTCTTTAGTAATAAAGAAATATTCCTTTATTTTATATTTTAATGGATTTTAAGTACTTATTGTATTTCCTATTATGTTATTAATTGCTTGTATAAAGAGATAAAATTGAATTTTATTTTTAGTTTGAACACATTTACCTCCTAAATTTACTAATTTGTCCTAAAAATTATTATTAATTTAATAGCAGTTTTTACATACCCAATCGTATGCTCTAAAATAAATAGTTTTCCTTCATTTGCCAACATTGATGCTTTTTCATTTCCTACTCTGTGATGGGAGAAAGCATTCTTTCTTTGTTCTCTATTTAGGGTAAAGGTTTCAGTGTTTCCACATTATGCATGTTGGATCTATATTTCCTGCTCACTGAAGACTTTCCTTTATTTATACTCTGAGAGTGTTTAACATAGTGTGAATGCTATATGTCCTATAAGTGTTGCTTTGTGGAGAAATGATATCTGATGATTTTTCTGAATAACTTTTCCAATATGGAATATGTGGAACTCCCTCTAGGGCTTGGTCCTACTAGTAAAGACTTTAATGACTTATATTTTGTTTTATTGGTTATACTATATTGAATTTTCTTTTGCATACTAAGGCTGATGCCTGTGAAATGGTATTGCACATTGATTACAGACACAGTGTTTCTTTCCTGTGTAGTTCACTCATTAAAATTGATAAATTATAAGTTAAGTTATTCCCACACTGATTACAGATTCAGAATTTTTCTCCCATATGATGCCTCTGGTTGGTTTATGACTTAATGAGTGGTAGATGAAGACTCTCCCATATTTTTTACATTTATATATTTGAATTTGCTCATGTTATATATCATCTCTAGTGTGCTAATGCTTAATTTTATGGCAGAAAACTCTTCTGTATTCATAATACTTATAAGGAATGAGATAGTACCATCTAAGATCAAAACATTGCCTGAAAACTTTACAGCCTATATAGCACTCATAGGGTTTCCTTCATGTTCATTTTATCTTACGTTGTCTAAGGATACAAATATAAATTATAGCATCCCTCAATTATGCATCTTCTGATGTTGTCTAAGGAAAGAAGGCTTTCCCAGATAGATGACATTAATAGAATCTTCCCAGTGTGAATATTCTCACCTTATACAAGGCCAGCACAATGGGTGAAGGTTTTACCACAAAGATGACATTCTTAATACTTCTGTCCAGTATGAGTTTTCTCATGTTCTCTAAGATTATAATATTCAATGAAGAGTTTCCCACATACATGACATTCATATGGTTTCCCCAGTATGAGTCCTTTCATGTCATTAATGCACAGAATAATGATTGAAGGCTTTCTCACACCAATGACTTTTATAAGGATTCTCTAAAGTGTGAGTTTTCTAATGTTCTCTAAAAGGGAACATCTACTGAAGACGTTCCCACATAGATGACAATCAAAGCATTTCTGCCCATTGTTATTTCATTGTATTGTCTATGGCTAGGGGTTTGAACAAATGATTTAACATTAAAATGACATTCATATGATTTAATTCTAGTTTAAATAAGCTTATGTTGATTAAAAGATGACTGATTTATGAAGGCTTTTACAAAGAATTTGATTAAATACTGATAATTTCCCTTGTGAATTGACACATGCTGAGTCACAATGGCTCTCTGAGGGAAATCTTTTTTCAGAGCATTACATTTAAAGTGATTCCTTGGATTGAGAGTTCCAAATGATATAATGCCAGATTTCCTTTCTTGCAATTATGTTTCATAGTTATCATTTCTTACATTTTATTTGGATTTTCCTTGCTTGAATTCTGGCTTTGGTAAAATCCTATTCTTTCTCTCAAAAGTTTGTCTCCTTTCTCCAATTTTGAACAACCTGATTTGCCGACTTGATATTCTGACGAGACCATCTGATTGAAAATCTCCAGCCTTACATTTCTGAACACACTTCTCTGGGATGTGTCCAGGAGGGCCTACCTTTTCTGGGTAAAATCTACAATAACGTCTTTTAAGTTAACTAATCCAGTGGTTACATTCTCAATAGCTCAGGTAGTAAGTGTCTGTTTCTGGGTTTCCATTACAACCAGAAAAGTGGAAGTCAAGCAAATATGAAAAAGCCAGAATAGTTCCATGGTCATCTGGATTTCCTCAATGGGTTCTGAAGGAATGAAGACTTTCAACACTTCAGCTTTTTTGAAAGACACTGTTAACAAATGAAAAGACAAATCACAAATTGGAAGAATATATTTACCAATCATACATAAAATACAGAAGTTGTGGCAAAAATATAAAGAACCATAAAAACTTAATAATAAGAAAATGAACAACTTAATAAAAAAAAAGAGGAAATCCTTGGATAAGTACTTCACAAAAAAGAAATGATTGACAAATAAGCACATGAAAAGAAGTTCAACATCATTATTCCTTAGGGAAAAAAAATTAAAATTTCACTGAATTATCATTTCATGTATATCATAATGGCTAAAAATTAAAAGTTAAGGAAAACATACCAGTTTGATTATGATGTAGAGGAAATGACACCCTCAATTAACCTGTGTAAATATAACATGGTACAACTCTGCAGTTTATTAAACATTTAAAAATAAGGCTATCATACAATCCATACATATCATAGGTGGATATGTACTGGGTATGTATTTATCCAAAAGAAAACAAATCATATATCTGGACTCAAACTTATACATAAATGTTCACTGCAACTCTATGGAAAATATTTTTTTAAAAAGTAGAAAAAACCCAAGTGAAAATAAAGTGGTGAGTGGATAAATAAAGTGTGATACATCTATACAATGCAATATTACACAACAGTATAAATTAGTTAACCGTTGATATATGTGTTCACATAGATTATCTCACAATAAATATGCAGCATAAAATAAGACAGACCAAAAAGAATAAATATATAATTGCACTTATAAAAAGTTCTAGGAAATGGAACCTAATCTACAGTGATGGAAAGCAGATAAAGTGTTGCATAGAATGGGACATAGGAGGTGGGAAATATTATAAGGGACATACAGAAACTTGTGGAGATGATAGATATGTTCACTTTCTTATCTATGGTTATAATATCATGGATTATACATATGTGAAAACTTATCAATTTATAAGCATTGAATGTATGAAGTTTACTTTATGCCAGAAATATTTTAATAAAGATGTTTGAAAAATATGAATGGATGGATATCATCAAAATTGAAAACAAACTCAAATAAATGTAATAAACTATATTGTTAGCTATAGAGAGAAAAAAATTACTTTAAATGACTTTAAAACAATGTTTTAATTTACCTTTATTCTTGTAAGAATGTAATTTAAAGGCAAATAGATCTTCAAATTTGAAAAATGTAAACAGTACAATTAATTTTAGATATAAATATTGGTATTGATATTTTGAAATGATCATTCTTAGTTGAAGAAATTAAATAAATAATTAAGTTCATTTAAAGTATCAAGACATGCAGCAAAATATAAAAGCAATACAATAGCATCAAAGAAATTTTTAAACACTGTATTCTTAAATTTCAACAAACTCATGATTTCTTTTTAGTTATTTTTTTATTCAGTAGCTCAGTCTTCATAAATGTCTAAAATAAAAGATAAAAGAGTAGTAATGCATTTCCCTTATGCCCAAATTACAGTTTTAAATCCAATCACCACAAATAGAAACCAGAACTTCTGGAAGAAATGACTAATTTCAGGTATGTGATTGGCAATGTTCATGATGGGACAGGAAGATATCATTGTACCAGAAAGCATGGAAACAATCTAAAATGCTGAGCTGTGTGCTTCTGTCTTTGCCCCGGAGCTGCTTCCATGGGCACCACAGCCAGGCCTGTGCCTCAACCAGGCTTCATCTGCAACACTGAAGGCACTTCTACCGATGCCCTGACCAGGTTCGAGCTGCAAAACTGAAAAAAACTAAATTTGACTGTACTGAGGACATGTTTCTTCATTCTGAAGTGCGTCCAAACCAAAGATTAAAAGTGGTGACAACAGAGGGTGTAGCAGTTTGGTATTATTTATGAATTCCAAAAATAGATATTGGATTATGTTTGCACACTCATCTGTTCCACTGGGCATGATTAAGTTATAAGTGCTTTGATAGGGCCACATCAGTAGGGTGTTGAGCCCCTTGGTGGGTGGGACTCAGAAAAAAGACATGACAAAGGACAGAGTTGGAGTTCTGATGAAGAGTTTTTGAGCTGGAGCCTTGGGAAAGTAAGCACACAGAGGAGCTTGGTGGTGAAGAAGGAGATAAGGCCCTGGGAAAGGAGACCAGCCATTCACCTGACAATTCACAGTTGGCATTGTGGAGAGAAGCAAAGTCTAGAGAGCCTTTTATTCTACAGCTGAACTTGTGGAGGAAACAGAGGAGGTGAGTCCAGACAGAAATGGTGCCTAGGGAAAAGAAGAACCCAAGAGGACTGAACTCTTGGCAGACATCGGCAGCCATCTTGCCCCAATGCATGGCAATAGACTTTGGTGAGGAAAGAAACTTACACTTTATGGCCTGGTAACTGGAAACATCTACCTCAAATAAATATCCTTTATAAAAGCCAACATGTTTCTGGTGTTTTGCATCAGCACCCTTTTTGACTGACTAATACAGAGGGATAAGTGGCAAAATATACCAAGTGTAAGCAGTGAACCATAGTTAGTAATACTTTGATTATTTTATTTCATAAGCTGTATCAAATTTTTCAAAACAATGCAAATTGTTAGTGGAGGGATGATGTGATAATTCTGCACATTTTACATGTCTCTTTTGTAAGCTTACATCTTCTCCAAAAATAGATATATCATTTTAAAAATCTTCACATAATTGGCTATTGATTAGGTAATTCCATAACTCACTCATTTAATATCAGTAACATCCTTTTTGAGTGGATCATTTGTGATTTTAAATGCAAAAGCCAAAACAGAGAGTGTTAAATGACGAGGCCCAAACCACTCATTATGTTGTGTAACAGTCTAAAGGAAATCTATAATCACGTTTTTCATAATCAAATTTAAATACATGAAACAATAATTGGCATGTTTTCAACAGTCTTCACAAAAAGGCAAAAATAAAACCTTAAAAATACTGTATTATAGAATATAACCTTAATACATGATTCTGTGATGATAATACCACAAGCATCTAAATCATAGGGGGTAGGAAACTGGCCTTCTATCTCCCAAACTCATGATAATTCTTTTTTTACATTTTCTTATGCAAACTATCTTATCCATTTCCCCAGTTACTCCATTGGTTCATTTTTTTCCCCTTTCCTCCTACCCACCTTCCTTCCTTAATTGCTTCCCTTATTTTCCTATGTCTATTTCATTCTCTCTTTCTCTCTTTCTTTCCATTCTTACCCACTCCCCATGTCACAACAAAATAATTTTAGGTAAAAATAGAAGTTTTCTCTTTCTCAAATCAAATTATGCAAATTTTTTTTCTTAAAAGTAAATCCTGATGGGCCAAAATAATTGATGTCAAAAAGCATTTGAAAAAGGAATTATTTTGCAAAATATCAGATCCAGGCAAATAGGCTTTTTCTTTTGTGAATCCAATAGCACTGTGACCTATAGATCCATTGAAACATCTTAGCCTCGATGACCACAATGATTTGTCATAAAGTATTGTAATGTATTGTGACATTTCACAAAAGATATAAAGCATCAAACAAAGAAATTTTTAGTATAGAGATCATCAGGTAGATACAAATATAAAGAATATAGCCCAGCCCTATGTAATATGTCATTTCCATATGTTCTGCTAAAAACAAAACAAAACAAAAAACAAATATACATCATATCAACCCCAGTTCATTCCAAGTCATATTGGAGTTCATTTTCAAGAGTCAGATCACACAAATAGATTCCAAATGTTATTTCACTGCAAACAGGAACATATTTTATGTCCAAAAAGAGGGGCAATTTTGAGTTTTGCAATCTAAAATGTCTCAGGGCTAATTCTAAATACCTAGGAAACCAATTTATCTAGTACAAAAAAAAATTACTAAAGGAAGTTGAGTGGCACCCAAAGAAAAGTAAGCACAAACCCAAAATCCAATCAGTTAGTGTGTATATGTTTTACCAAAAGTTAATCCAGCAAAAAAAAAAATATTCACATGTCAGAAGTAACTGGAGAGAAAATTGAAAATTTACTAAGGGAACTACTTTCAACATCATATATATTGTTAAATATGCAACCACTTAGACAATGTTTAGACTTCAAGGAAGATGGCATCAGAGTTGTTTAGCAGGGCTCAATTATCCTACAAAAACAATGGAGAAAGGGCAAAACTATCCAAGGGAGCTACTTTGAGGTTCAGCAGATCAGGAGAATGCTAAGGATCATCAGCTGGGAGAGGGATAGAGAGATGAAGAAGCCAAAAAGAAACCATCAGTTACTCATCTCACAACTGCAAAGAGCACCCATCCACCATCCTTGATGTGAACAGCCCCAGTAAAAGCCGTGGCTCACTGTGGCTAAATGAGAAAGGAATTGAAGTCTTCCTTGGAAAAGAGTGGGTGTGGTGTAAGGTATAGAGTGATTGCTCTTCAATAAGTTTGGCCAGCCGAATCTGCTTTACATCTCAGCTATAGCCATCCTTGCAAGTGGAGGTTGAACAAGACAGCTCTGTGGAAATATTAGTGAAAAAGTTTAATCCACAGCAGGCTGAGAAACTGCAATAAAAACAAAAAGCTTTTTGGAGTCTCCCATGTCCTCAGCTACCTTGGATCTGGTTTGAGCCCATTAGTGTGTCCCTGGCCAAGTTGTATTAAATTAGGATTTGCAAGTTTAAAATTTTAATATAAGTTTAACCAAAAATCAAAGAAGAGCCATGTAACAAAACCGCTTGGCCACAGAGAGAAATTAACCAATAAAATACATTCACCAACATAATCAGATACCTAGACATCATCAAAAATTGCAAGCCATACTAAGAAACAGGGAGATATAGCACAACCAAGGGAACAAATCCAAAATTGTGATGAAACACAGGATTCAAGAAATCTAATCAATGATATTCACAGAAATCTCCTGAATCATATCAAGAGAATGAAAGAAAATATGGTTAAAGAGATGGAGGATATTAGAGGACACAGGGTAAGCATAAAGCACAATTTGAGAAGTCTGAAAAAAGCAATGCTTATGGAAATGAAAGACACAATGGATGAAACTAAAAATACATTAGAGGCATGTAACAGCAGATTTGATTTTGCTGAGGAGAGAACTCTTGAATTAGAAGACAGAAGATCTGAACTTGAAAAGACAGGAGAACAGAGGGAGAAAAGAATGGAAAAAATGGAACAGGGTCTCAGGGAATTGAATAAAAATGTGAAACACAAATACATAGGTGTTATAGGTGTCCCAGAAGTAGAAGGAAAGTGGCAGAAAGAATATTTGAGAAATTATTGATGGAACATATCCCAACCCTTATGAAAGACATAAATATCAGTATCCAAGTATGACAACAACCCAAAGAGAATATATCTTAATAGAGCTACTCTGAGGCAACTACTATTTAGATTGTCAAATACCAGAGATAGAGAATTCTGAAAACAGAAAAAGGAAAGCAATGCATCACATACAAGGGAAAATCAATAAGTCTAAGTGCTGATCTCTTATCAGAAACCATGGAGGAGAGAAAGAAGAGGCATGATGTATTTAAGGTGCTGAAATAGAAAGCTTACAGCTAATAATCATTTATTCAGCAAAACTGACCTTCAACTATGAGGATGAGTTTAAAGTTTTTAGAGATTAAAAAACCTGAGATAGTTGGTTACCAAAAGGTTGGATTGCAAGCTATACTAAAGGGAGTGTTGCAGCCTGAAAGTAAAAAGCAAGGGTGAGAAACTTGGAGAAGAGAGCGGAAATGAAGATTTTTAGGAAATATAGCTAAAAGGGTAAAAAGACAAAAAAAAAGTAAGATATGATAACAGAAATGCAAAAGATAAAATAGGTGTAGTAATGCCATTACTTTAATAACATTGAACAGTAACGTATTTAAGACACCAATCAAAATCATACACCAAGGAATGGATAAAAAATATGAGCTATCCATATGCTATATGCTTGGGACTCACCTTAGACCAACAATGCAAATAAACTGAAAGTCAAAGTGTGGAAAAACATATTCCACACAAATAGTAACCAAAAAGGTCTGTTGCAGCAAGTCTAATATTGGAGAAAATTGATTTTAAATACAAAACTATTATAAGATTAGAATATCTCTATGTATTAATAAAAGGGTGATTCACCATGAAGAAATAATCATAAATATTTATGCACCTAACCTTGGTGCCCCAAAATATATGAGGCACACACTCGCAAAAGAGAAGAGAGAAATAAATGTCTCCTTAAATAAGTGTTTCCTTATTTTTCAGAGGTTAAATAAGGAAACAGAGAGCCTAACTAATATGATAATTGAACTAGACCTAACAGACATTTATTTATAAAACCTTACACCTCAATATAGGAGTATTTAAATTTTCCTCAAGGGCTCATGGATCCTTCTCCAAGATAGACAATAAGTAGGGTCACAAGACAAGTCTAATTACATTTTAAAAGATTGAAATTATAAAACCCACATGCTCTGGAAATCAGTGTCAGTCAGAAAAACAGAAAATTCACGAATACATAGAGATAAAAACACACACAGTTACGTCATCAGTGTGTCAAAGAAAAAACTGCAAGCGATTCAGTAAATACCTTGAGACAGATGAAAATGAGAACACAACAAATAAAAACCTTGGGATAGAGTGAAGGTAGTCCTGAGAAGGAAATTTATAGCCCTAAAAACTTATATTAAAAAGAAGAGCGAAAATTGAAGAAACTAACTTCACCCCTGGCAAAACTAGAGAAAGAACAGCAAACTAACCCAATACAGACAGAAGGAAAGAAATAACAAGATGAGAGCAGAAATAAATGATACTGAGAATAAAAAATAATAATATTTTTAAAAGTTTGTTACTAAAGAAAATCAATAAAATTGGCAAACCCTTAGCTGTACTGACAAAGGAAAAAACAGAGATGTTGCAAAGAAATAAAAACAGAAATAAAACTGTGGACATTACCATTGACCCCACAGAAATAAAAGAGTTCAAAAGATGATACTATGAACAATTGTTCGCAAAAAAACTAGACAAAGCAGATGAAATGGACAAATTCATATAAACAACACCCTACACTGAACCTAGAAGAAATAAAAGACCTCATCAAACCTAATACAAGCAAATATATTCAAATATTCATCAAATGCCTCCCAAAAATAAAAAAACAGTTTCAGATGGCTTCACAGGTGAATTCTACAAATCATTCAAAAATGCTCTAATACCAATCATGGTCAAAGTCTTCCAAAAAATTGAGCAGGAGGGAATGCAACCAAACACTTTTTTTAAGCCATCACCCTAATACTAAAACCAAATAAAGTTACAAAAAAATAAAAGAAATAAAATTAAGACCAATTTCTCTAATGAATATAGATGAAAAAATCCTCAACAAAATACTTGTTAATGAATACAAAAAGCACACTGAAAGAATTATACACCATTATCAAGTGGTGTTTTTCCAAGGTGTGCAAGGGTTTCATAAGAATTCAACATAAGAAAACATAACATCAGAAAATAAGAAACATAAGAAAATCAAATAGTGTAAATTACCACATTAATATATTGAAGAAGAAAAATAACATGATCATCTTGATTGACCTGGAAAAGGCATTAGACAAAATACAGGATCCCTTATTCATAAAAAAACACTCTGAGGGAAAAGAATGGAAAGAATCTTTGTCAAAATGGTAAAGTGCATATAGGAAAAACCCAGAGCTTACATTTTACTCAACAGTGAAAGACTGACAGTTTTCCCATTGATATTGGGAAGAAAACAAGGATGCCCACTATTTCCACTGTTCCTCAATATTGTGCTAGAAGTTTTGCCAGAGAAATTAGGGAAGAAAAAGAAATAAAAGGTGCCCAAATGGGAAAAGAAGAAGCAAAACTTTCCATAGTCACTGATGATAAGGTCCTATACTTAGAAAATTCAAAAAAATCTACACAGGGAAGCAGATGTGGCTCAAGTGATTGGGCTCCCATCTACCATATAGGTGGCCTTGAATTAGGTTCCGGGGCCCTCCTGGTGAGGTGATGGCCTATGCCTGCAGACAGTTGATGGCCCACGCCCGTGGAGAGCTGGCACAGCAAGATAATGCAAGAAAGGGACACAAACAGACACAGAGGAAACATGCAGTGAATGGACACAGAGAGCAGACAGCGAGCACAAGTGGCAAGGTGGGGAGAATAAATAAATAAAAATTAAACAATAAATAAATCTTTAAAAAAAAATCCACACAAAGTTATCAGAGCTAATAGATGAGTTCAGCAAGTGGCAGGATTCAAGATTAATACACAAAATTTGTAACTTTTCTATGCATTACTAATCAGCAATTTTAGGGTAAAGGCAGAAAAAAAATCCATTTATAATAGTCACCAAAAGAATCAAATATTTAGGAAGTAACTTAACTAAAAACATAGAGGACCTGTATTCAGAAAACTACAAAACATTGTTAAAAGAAACCCAAAAAAGTCCTAAAAAAATGGAAGGACATTCCATATTCACAGATTGAAGACTAAATAGTATTAAGAGTCAATTCTATCTAAACTGATTTACAGATTTAACTCCACCCCAAGTGAAAATTTGAACCACTTTTGCAGAATTGGAAAATCCAATTATCAAATTCATCTGGAAGGGTAAGGGCACCTTAATAGCTACAAATATCTTTTAAAAAGAAAATGAAGTTAGAAGACTTTCACTTCCTGCATTTAAAGCATATTTCTTAACAAGAGTGGTAAAATCAGCATAATACTGGCATAAAAATAGATATATTGACCAATTGAATCAAATTCAGCATTCAACTGATTATTGACAAGGCTGTCAAAAGAATCTGGGTCAGAATATTCCATTCAACAAGTGATGCTGGGAAACTGGATATACATAGCTAAAAAGAAAGAGAGAAGACCCCATCTCACACCTTAAACAAAAATTCATTTAAAATGGCTCAAGGATGTATATGTAAAAGCTAGAACATCAAAACTCCTGGAAGAAAATGTAGGAAAACATTTTCAAGATCTTGTGGTAGGTGGTGGTTTCTTAAACCTTACGCCCAAAAATGAGTAATGAAAGAAAAACTAGGTAAATCGGATCTCCTCAAAGTTAAACATATTTGTGCTTCAAATGACTTGGTTAAGAAGGTGAAAAAGCCTACTCAAAGACTGAAAAATTTCAGAAACCACATATCCAACAAGGGTTTGCTATCCATGTAATATAGATAGATCATATAAGGCAACAATGAAAAGACAAGCAAGACCCAAAAAATGGGCAAAAGACTTGACCAGACATTTTTCCAAAGAAAAAATACAAATGGCCAAAAATCACATGAAATTCACAGTCACACAAGGTTGCATTAGGATCTGGCATTGGCAAGCTCGATGATGACTGAAAGAGAAATAAAAAATCTCTTCCACAAACCCAGAGGTGATCATGGTAGATGACTGATCAAGGTTTTTATTAGCAATTTCAGATTGCTTGGGGTCCAGCTCTCAGGAAGGCAATTGTTTCAAGGTGCTCTGGACAAAGGCTGTGGTGGAGGAGACATTGTGTGTTCTCAGGCCTTCAGGCGGACAATTAGCTCAATGGTAGCATTTTCTTGGAGGGTCAAGAAAGCTCAGCTTTGTGGAGCCATGGAAGAATTTTCTACTGCCTTTCCTGTTACCTTCCCTGGCCTCTGTCCCCTGTGTGGACACAAAGACTTGTTTTGTCTGGAAAAGACTGATTTGGAAACTCCTCAATGGCATGCCCCTCACTCCTGAAATTTTCCAGCTAGTTAAAAGCAGCTTGAGATAATAAAATGAGTATTACAAACTATAGAGGCAGAGAGTCAGAGGAAGAGGCTTTCCTGCTTTAAACACCCCATAGTTCATTCTTCTGGGAAATAGACGGGACATTCAAATCCTTTAAAAGGTTATTTAACTCTGAAACAACTAATAGGCACAGTCCTAGGAACAACCCCAGGAAGCACAGGGAAGTCCATGACTACTCCATTCGCCTTGGATAGTCCTTATGGTTAGGAGAGCTGAAGCTCAAGAAAATCTCTTCTTCACCACCAGCTTGTTGGAAAATTAAGAAACAGACATTGTGGGGAATATTTCACATGGTAATATTTTAAAATATTAAAATAAACATTATGCACACAAAACCACAGAAGACAAACACAGAAAGAGGAAATGATGGCCAATCCAAAGGAAGCCAATAAAAATCTAGAATATACCAATGAAACAGACCAGAATGTGGATCTACCAAACAAACACTTTTTTAAAAAAAATCTTAAAATCTCAAGGATATGAAGGAAATTCAGAGAAAGAACAAAAGAATATCAGGAAATCAATGAATGAGCAATATAAGAATTTAGTAAAGGGATAGCTATTTTTGAAAGGCATCAAACAGAACTCCTATAGTTGAAGACAACAGTTTCTAAAATGAAAAATAGCAAGGAGGTTTTTTGTTTTCTTTAAGATTTATTTCTCTACTTTATTTTTAATTTATCCATCCCTCCCCCAGATAATTCTTGTTGGAGAAGATGCTGAGAGCCAGAGCGTAAAGAGTTAAGCATTCAAAAAGCATGCTTGCTGGCAAAGAAACATTAGTAAATGTCTCCAAGGACTCTGCATATTGCAGACATCAGTAGGAGGAAGCAGAGTGGAATGAACCCACCACTAAGAAGTTATTGTATAAATTCCTAGGAAAAACTATCTAGAAATACAGGAACCGGCAGCTCTCCTACATGCCAAGCAGAGGAACTAGTGAAGGACGCCCTACTTTTGTTATCAGCTTTGTAGTATAAAAAGCAGCTTCAGCCTAAATAAACTTTACTGCATTCCCCATGGAGTGAGGTCCCTTGATCCCAATCTTTCTTTGTATCATTCCCAGCTTCGTCAAACTCCACGTTGAATTAAAACAGATGGCGCCCAACGTGCGGCACAACTAGTCTTTTCTCATCGTCTTTTTCTCTGGATCAGTGCCGTGGAACTAAGGACTCTTGTTGCTGGGTCGGATGGTCCTTGAATCTTAAGTGGTGAGTCAAATAATCTTGATAGTCAGGGTAATGGGAAATCAGTCGACTCAATTAGAGAAATATTCCGAAGTTTTAAAGACCCTGTTAAAGAGTACAGGAGTATTTGTGACGACCCACAAGTCACTAGAACTCTTTTCTCTTGTACAAAAACATTGTTATTGGTTTCAGCCGCAAGGGCAGAATGTGTTAAATTTGAAACAATGGAAACTAGTAATGAAATCATTGCAGCAAGCTTCTCAAGAAGGGGAAACAGTTCGTCTTCAAGTATGGTCTTTGTGTAGTCTTATTTCTGTTGCTTTTGAACCATTACAGTCAAATGACAATGAAGATATTAAAATGAATACTGCTATTGCTAAAACTATAGCAAAACAAGCTGATGATGATTTTAAAATAAATATATATTAAAAAATTTATAAACAGGCAAAAACAGATAAACTCATGTTTAATAAAAAGAAAAAAAAAAGAAAAAGGGAGTTTATGGAACTTTTCCACCTGTCGTTAAGCCGTCCACTGAAAAGATGATTTATTGTCTTTTGAACCAGTGTTGCACCTCCTAAGGTATCTACTGATCCATTTTTCACAACATCTGATGACCCTCCAAAAATTTCTGTTTTTGCGCCAGCACCATCTTCTTCAATTATGAAATGTATAGCACAGGGAAGTAGAAAAGGAAATTCAGAAGCTATACAATTTTTACTTTTCCAGTAACAGTAAATCAAATTCCAGTAGATGCTAACAATCCCCAAGGGGGTGTACAATATGAGCATGCTCCTATTTCTTTTAAAACTATCAAAGAATTAAAACAAGCATGCACTCAATATGGTGTTAATTCTCCTTATACACAAGGATTGGTGCAAGGACAGCCACAAGCAGACAGATTAATACCCTGGGACTGGGATTTGTTAGCTCAAGCTGTTCTTAATTCAGCAGAATTTTTACAATTTAAAACATGGTGGGCTGATGAAGCTAATATTATAGCACGACGAAATAAACAGCAAAATCCACCAGTGCCTATTACTGCTCAACAAATATTAGAAATAAGTCAATGGGCTGGGGTTCCTTGCCAGGCTCAATATGATTATATAGCCATTGTACAAGTTCAATTGTGCTGCCTAGCTGCCTGGTGACAAATCTCCACCCCTGGACAGACTGTACAATCATTTTCAAAAATTGTTCAAGGAAATACTGAACCCTATGTTAAATTTGTTGTGTGGCTGTCAGATGTAGCTAACAAGACAGTAACTCAACCTGATCTTGAAGAAATGCCTGTTCCAAAAGTTTTAGTAAGATTAATATTAGAAAAATCTAGCATCAGTTACAGGAGCATCACTATTGTGTCAAAAGAGTTAACTAAGATAAGTACAACATTTCGACAGCAACTTTGTAAACTGCCTACTGCCTACATAATAATAAGGCTGTGGGATGATAGGGGCTAATAGAATTAAACCACTAGAAGAGTAGAAAAACTTGGCAACATTAGTGTTTTCTTTTCTGTTCCCATGCTCATTCTGGTTGGGCCAATGTGGCCAAATTGATAAAATTAGTGAAAATTTTTTATTAAGGTGTTAAAAGGAGCTTTTAGTTTTAAATCACTAGCTTACTCCTGAACTTTGAGCCTAAGTGTACTCCTAAAGAATAATAATCCAAAATATACATGTTAAATATCTGTATGCTCAGCTAAATTAAAGCTTAACTGTATTTATGCTGATTAAGTTGTCCTAGCTGGTTGCTGATAATGAACAAAAGTGTTTCAAAGAACAAGCTTATATATTACAGGTAAAACAGATTCCAGAAAAAATCTTAAAAACAGTAAAATCAAAGACGTGAAATGATGGAGTGCTTGAACACAGCCATACCAAAAAAGTGAAAATTATGGGTCAAATTAGTAAGCTTTATGTTTCTTTTGTTGTGTCATAACTCTTTTTGTGTTTGTCTGTGTGTTCAGTGTCAATATCTATTTTGATACCTCCAGATGGTAATATTAAATTGATAAATAAAAATTCTTACAAGAGCTCTACTAAAATTTGGTAAATTGAAGAAAATGTGTTCTGTGAAGGTAAAATTTGTCTTGAGATAAAATGACTGTAGTCTATATGCTTAAAAATTGTTATGGGGAGTTTGAGGAAGCACTGTTTAAATAAAAATATTTAAATGGCTAATTCCAAAAAATCATTATTAAACAGAAAACCAACTTAATAATAATAATAAAAGAAACCTCATATCAGGAAAACCTGTCAGCAGGCAGCCTCCCCTGCCAACTTGCTGCTAAAGGACTGTTTCTAGTGTTACATGCTACTAAGTATTTAAAATGAAAAAAAGTTATATTTGCATACAACCAATTTAATTATCATTTTGACAAATTTTTTTAATGTTGATTGTAACTGTATGTCGTCAGAAGTTTGCTTGGAAACAGTTTCCAAAATCATTGTAGTAACTTAAGAATGGAAGGTATATAGAATGTGCTTTTATTATTAAAGAAAAGAAAGTAATTTTATCCTAAGATAAAATAACTAGTTATTAAAACAAAGTAAAATGTGGGAAAAAACCTGAATGAATATAAAAGTGCAAAAGACTTGTGAAAAAGGAATTTTTTTGGTCAATGCTAAGTAAAATTTAAGTAATCTATCTATAAAAATTTAAAAGCTTTGATGTCAAAGAATATGGCAATATAAAGTTAAAGTTTTGTTCTTTCATGAGGTTTCTCAAGTCAGTAGTCTGTTTTAGTAAAGTTTTGCAAAGTTTTTCTCCTGAATAGGCAGTGTGCAATGGAGAAGGTCTGTTTTATCAAAATGGCTCCTTGTACTTTGACTTTATCATTTCCCTGGAGAAACAGGTCTTATCACTTTTAAAAGAAACACAATGTTCAAACCTCCTTTCTCAAAGTCAAGTTCTGAATAGTAGCTTCTATTTCAAACTGTCACAAGTAACTTGGTCTTTTAAAGTTCCTGTGATATAAGTTGAATGAAGTATTTAAAACTGTTGTACAATTAAAAGAAATTTTCTAATTTTATAAAAATTAATGCTATATGAATAAGAAGTTCATATGAATACTTTAAAAGTTTATAAAATTCCTGAAAATATAATAATGTTTCAATATAATATTAAATAAAATATAATGTCATTAATCATAATTTTTAGTTATAAGTAAAAAAAGAAAGCAGCCATTAAAGGCTGCCGGGGTAGTGCATAACAGTAAATTATAATAAAATAAAATAACACCCCTGCAGAATATGGTGGTACCAAATATTGCTGGTTTGCTGCAAGGGGTTAATATCCAGTTATGTCACTATCATTTTGTTTTAAAACTTGCTAAGGCTTTCTTTGTTTTTTTCTTCGATGGGTCAAGTCAGCCCACATTCCCCTTTCTGTAAAATAGCCAACAATAAATCAAGTTTATATTCAACACTGTAAGCAATAGCCTAAATTCTAATTATAATGTTAACAACAAAAATCAATGCAAGTATTAAAATTACAAGTTAATGTATTATGCCACAGCCCAAATGGGAAATAGTGATTTGTTTTTGCCTATGCCTCAAACTCCACAAAATGGAGAAATTGGGGTCATTCTAATCATGCTACTAAGAATCTTAAATGCTTAAGAAATAAAAGTTTATTCATTGGATGCCTGTTGTTATATAATCTACTGTAGTTATGATTAATGTATAATATACTTAAATACTAACCAAAACTTTAATACATTGCATACTTAAGTAATTTAATAATTTGTATATTACACATAGAAGTATTTTATTAAGTATATATATACAAATCTCTTGTTTTGAATTTGAAAAGTCCTGAAATTAATATCTGAAGAAAAAGTTTGGTAAGTATTATTCCAGCCTAAAAGTAAAGCATCATACAGAAAACTTTGTTAATCAACAAACCAATATTTCAGGAAGCATATTAAAAATTAAAATAGTAAGCACATCCAAGGATGTTTTATAACAAATTTAAAAAGATAAAGTGCATTTCAACGGGTGTTGTATTCCTCCCTGGGGGAGCTGGCCAATCTCCCAGGGACTGATGCATATACCTTAAACTGTACTGCCCAGGGAGTGTTGTGTTCTTTCCTGAGGAGGCTGGCCCCTTCCTCAGGAATTAGCAAAATACTCACAAGTTGGCATCTATAGTATTAAATTTGTTAATCCTAAACACATTCAACCAAAACTCTAGTATCAGTTGCTACTTCAACACTTCCCAGGTAAAAGCTAAATATTGGTAAGAATATATATGAAACTGCTTTATTTATCTGTCATTCTATAACTTTCTTCAATATTGACTTAATCTTTTAATTAGTTATGTTATTTATGTTTCTCACCCTAATTGTCAATATAGGCTTATTAAATTAAATATATATATTAACATTTATTTTGTATCTATCCAAGACTCTAGACAACAATAAGCCAAATATATCAGTGTATCCCTTAGTTTTTTAAGCATGTGAATGTATATATACCTATCATAAAAAAATATAAATCCAAAAATTAATGTTACAAAAACAAAAAGGGGGAAATGGTGAGGTGCGAGAACAATTATATCAAGCATTATTTACAATAAATTTTTTAAGCCAAATGTCAGAATCATATACATCAGCAGCAGAGCATTTCTGGCAAAAATCAGGCAAAAATACAGAAACAAATATTAGACAACTAGTTTATTGAAAGCATAAAGATAATAATCAATGGGAAAAGACAAAAGATAAGTAACTACATGGGGTCGAGGTTTTGCTCTTATCATTATAGATAAAGGAGACCAGTTTTGGATCCCTTCCAGACATCTGAAACCTAGACATGAACAAGCCGAAGAAGCTGACACAAGAAGCAGAAAAGATGGTAACTTCTAAAAGGCAGAATGTCACTCTAATGGAACTATTCTTTGCTATGCTTACCTTGACAACCACAGCAGTAAGTAGTGCACCTTCACATAATTATACATATTGGGCTTATATTACTAACTCACCTCTTTTAAAATTGTTGGCTTGGGGGAACAAATCCTACCCTGTTTACATTAATCAGTCTTTTCATTTTCCTGGGCCTGTTGATTCTTGCCTTCCTCTAAAACCTGAGGGGAAAGGGAAATTTATTGAAAATTTAATCTTGCCTTTTCTTGAATGACCTATCTGCGTAGGATCCATCAATCCATGTATACAGCCTCAAAATCATAGTACAAAGTGATAAATGGCATACATGCCATGTTTCATCTGAGGTTGTGCTCTTTAATAGTTCCTATAAAATTGTAAAGAATTGGGCCCTTATAGGGATACCGAAACCTAATGTAAACACAGCCATAAGTTGAAAAATTAGTAATTCAACAAAAACAACTAACGAAAGCTATCATTAATTTTGGAATTTTGGGGACGTCATAGGTATAAATAATTCACTAAATTGGACTCATCAGGGAAGATTTATCCCACAACTATGGGACACTAAACTTAACAAAACTAAAGTTATTTGTGGAAATTATCTTTTGGGAACTAGCCCAAGTTTTGAATGGCAAGGCAGTAAAACTAATATTACCTGTTTAAAAAGAAAAACCACTTAATTTCTTAAAGTATGTGTATGGGATCCCATTGTTTAATAGTTGCAATGGTGAAGATTAATCAAACATGGTTTTTCTGCAGGAATTGCTCTCTTTATACTTGTGTATCAAAGTCTGTTTTAAAGGAGAATTCTACTGTAGTTCTAATAGGACGATGGCGTCGTGGAATATGGCTTCTGGTTCGCAGGAATCACTCCTGGCAGTCTTCCCCTGATAATCAAATCCTTTGGCACTTTCTAAATCATTATTTGAAAAGAACCAAACATTTAATTGGACTAATTATAGCTGCTATATTAGGGCTTATAGGTATTATTACAGCTGCTGCTGTGGCAGGAACTGCCCTCCATGAGAATATCCAAACACAACAATATGTTAAAAATTGGCATCATAATGCTAGTGAGCTATGGCATAGTCAAGCATATATAGATGAGCAAATTAATAATAAGCTTAATGATTTAGAGATGGCTGTTACACAAAGGGGAGATCAAGTATATAATCTAAATTTAAAACAAGGTTTGAAATGTGATTGGAATGAAAGTGCTTTTTGTATCACTCCTCTCCCATACAATGATTCCCATTATGATTGGGAAAAAATTAAAAATCATTTAATAGGTCATCACACAAATTTATCTATAGAAACTACAGATTTGCAAAAAAGGATTTTGAGCATGTCTCAGAATCAAATTACTACGCTTCCAGGTAGCAAATTTTGGCAATCAGGGACAGATCAATTGAATAAAATAAATCCCTTACATTGGTGGAAATCAACCTCTGTACTTGCTAACTTCGGTGTGGTGATCATTGGTTCTCTGCTACTCTTAACTGTATTAGGAGGCATTCACAAAGCCCTGTTGTCCCTTATTAATAGGGCTGAAAAGAGCAGCCATGCCAACAATTTGATTCTGCTTAAAACCCTTGACTCTCAAACCCATGTCCGTGGCAGCTTGGCTGGTGGCCAATGACGGGTAAGACCTTCAGAGGAGGGCAACCTAAGACAGGCACAGTCACCCTGGACAAAAAACAAAAAATGGGGAATTGTTGGAGAAAATGCTGAGAGTCAGAGCATAAAGGGTTAAGCATTCAAAAAGCATGCTTGCTGGCAAAGAAACATTAGTAAATATCTCCAAGGTCTCTGCATATTGCAGATGTCAGTAGGAGGAAGCTGAGTGGAATGAACCCACCACTAAGAAGTTATTGTATAAATTCCTAAGAAAAACTATCTGGAAATACAGGATCCAACAGCTCTCCTACATGCCAAGCAGAGGAACTACTGAAGGACACCCTACTTTTGTTATCAGCTTTGTAGTATAAAATGCAGCTTCAGCCTAAATAAACTTGCCTGCATTCCTCATGGAGTGAGGTTCCCTGATCCCAATCTTTCTTTGTATCATTCCCAGCATCGTCAAACTCCACGTTGAATTACAACAGATTCTCTCATCTGTCTGCTCATTCTTTGCTTGCCTTCTCCAAGACGAACTCAGAATTAAACCTAGAACTTCCCACATGTGAGGTGAGTTTCCAGTGGCCTGAGCCAAGTCCATTCCCTGTGAGCTGTAATGTCTCCTGGCTTGTGGTATCTTCTTCTTTAGGCACTTGCGTGTTGCAGTGGGTCCAGCATCTAGCATGTTGCATTAGGGTGCTGCATTATATTAGTCAGCTAAAGAGGTGCTGATGCAAAGTACCAGAAATCTGTTAGCATTTATAAAGGGTATTTATTTGGGGTAGAAGCTTACAGTTATAGAACATAAGTCAATTCCCTCACCAAATCTTTGCCATGTGTTGGAGCAAGATGGCTGCCAGTTTCTGCAAGGGTTCAGCCTTCCTCTTCTTCCTAAGGCTCCATGGTCCCAGCTCCTTCCTTTCTCAGCTGTCAGTTAACATAAGGCTTGTCTCTTTCCTAAGGGCTCATTTCTTTCTGGGTTCAGCTGTTCTGCTCATTTCACAAGCTCAGCTGTAGACTATCAGGCTCATTCTCTTCCCAGGGCCTCAGCCTTATCTAATGGAGCCTTCTCTCTTTCCTTATGTATCTGCCTCACTGTGTATTTACTTCCTGGGGCTCCAGCATCAAAACTCCCACTCTCTCCTCTGTCTTGTCACTTTCTCTGTGAGTCCCCTCCCATAAAGGGGGTGAGGAATCAACGTCCTACTGACGTAGGTGAATCAAACCTTAATATTAATCTAATCAAGCAAAATGAAACCTCTGAATTTAACACAATCTAATATGCACAGAGGAACAGACCAGTTTACACACATAATCCAATATTTATTTCTGGAATTCACAAATAACATCAATCTGCCAATGGTGTGTAGCTCATTGCAGCAGGTGCAGGCATCTAGTTCATTGCAGCAGATGTGGGCATCTGGTTATCTTCTTTAGGAGGTACTGAGACCCAAACCCATGACCTTCCATGTGGTAGTTGGGCCCCCAACTGGTTGAGCTACATCTGCTTCCCTCAGGAAGATTTTAACAGCAGATTGGAGCTTGCAGAAGAATCAGTGAACTCGAAGATTAGACAACTGGCATGAGACAGGCTGAGCAGCAAAACAAAAAAAGAAATATAACAAGCCAAAATAATATCACTACCCTCCTGTCATATCCTTTCAATACGCAACTACACACTTTCACCTTACCACAGATTATGTCCATATGTGTGTTGGCTCACAACCTTCTTCTTCCTTTCTATTTCCTGCAAATCTATCTTCCAGACATAGCTCTCTGTGTCTGCCCAATTTGTTTAATTCATGTCAGTGGGGTCATATACTGATCATCCTTCAATGCTGGCTTGCTTCACTCAACATAAGGTCCTCAAGATTCATCCATGTTATCCCATGTGTTAGCACTGTATTCATTCTTACAGCTGAGTAATATTCCATTGGATGTAGGTACCACATTTTGTTTATCCATTCATCTGTTGATGGACATTTGGGTTGATTCTGACTTTTGGTTATAGTGAATAGTACTGCTGTGAACATTGGTGTGAATATATCTAGTAATGTCTTTGCTTTCAATTCTTCTGGATATATACTCAGAAGTGGAATTGCTGGATCATATGGATGTTCTACAGTTAGTTTTTTTAGGAACTGCCAAAATGTCTGCCACAATGACTGGATCATTTTACATTCCCACCAGCAATGGATGAGGGTACACTTTCCTCCACATCCTCTCCAACACATATAGTGCTCTCTCTTTTTTTTTAATAGCTGCCAGTCTAATAGGAGTAAGATGGCATTTTATTGTAGTTTTGATTTGTGTTTCCCTAATAGCTAGTGATGTTGAGCATTTTTTCATGTGCTTTTTAGCCATTTTCATTTTTTCCTTGGAGAAGTATCTTTTCAAGTGCCCATATTATTGGGTTGGGTGGTACAGGTTTGATAGGTAGGTAGATTGGGGAGGGTGGGTGGGAAGGTCCAGGGAACTGTGGTGAGGTTTGGGAGAGGGACTAGATGAACACTGGGAATTAGTGGTATGTGGTTGAAAGGACAAAGTTGGGAATGCTTTTATGGCAATATTAGAAGGAAGGGTTGCTGGTTTAGGGTGTTGGAAAGGAGGGCATTTGGGACATGGTGCACATGGAGCAGGCTTTTAGGGAGTGTGTGAGTTTTCATTTTTTCATAATGTGTTGTGTTGTGGGCAGGGAGCCACATAATGAGCAGGAAGGAGTTGGACTCCCATCCTTGGGAGGACTGAATTTTTCACAAATAGTGAGGTGGGAGTCCCTCAAGAGTATGGGCAGTTCCTAAGAGGGGAGGACAAATGAGTGTGTCAAAACCTCAGTGTTGTTGCATGTAACTATGAATCTTGTCATACAATGAGTCAAGCCAGGGGATCGCCTTGGGCCCCAAGGGGAGAGGGAGGGAGAAATAGATAGGTCCAACAGGGGATATTTAGTGGACAATGGAAGTGTTCTACATGATCTTACAGTGATGGACACAGACCATGTTAAATATCACCAAATTTATAAATGTGTGTGGTCTAAAATGTAAACCATAATTTAAGCCATTGACATGTTTAGTAGTTATGTTTCACTGTTTGTATATCAGTTATAACAAAGGTACAATCCACATATAAAAAGGTATTAATATGGAAAGAATGAAAAGGGGAGGATGTTGGGTATATGAAAGTCCCTTGTATTCTGTATGTGACTTTACAGTGACCTAAAACTTCTTTGAAAACAAAATGGAAAATAGTAAGACACTGGGGAATAAATGGAAGAAAATGTAACTGTACAGACAGGACATCAGATATTACAGTGATGAAAGGCAAAATGTAAAAAAAAATTTTTGAATATTTTTCATTAGTTTTTAATATCCCAATCTTTTAATTTAATTTTATTTTAGTTTCTTTTATTTTTATGTATTTTATTTCTTATATTTAAACCTATCATTATTATTTCATTTTCCTATTAATTGTATTTGGCTATTTTAATGGCTTCATTTTTAGAAGCTTTGGATCACAAAAAGATTACAACTGGGGAAGGGAAGGATCATTGGTGTGGGGTGTCAGTGATGGGGGATACATGGGAGGAAGTTCACCTGGGCATACATAGAAGGTATATAAAAATGTTCACATGTTCACAGTAGGTGGAGACTCCCACAATAACCCAGAGAATATTGAATTCCCATCCTGGAGAGATCTGCCACATTCTCTAATGGAGCAGCAAAAGTCCCCCAAGTACAGGGGCAATGATTGAAGAAAGTAGATAATCCACACATGGGCCCTTGATATTGACGTCTAGGCTTATGAGCCTTTGCTCTTGAAATTGAAACTTAGCCTATTGTTATTGGATGCGTAAGAGTTGCCTCTTGAGAGCCTCCTTGTTGCTCAAATGTGGCCTCTCTCTCAGCCAAACTCAGCATACAAATGCATTACCTTCAACCCCCCAGCATGGGACATGACTCCCGGGGTTGAGCCTCCCTGGCACCATGGGATTACTAACAAGCACCAACTATCAATGCAATTGGAAAAAGACCTTGAATAAATGGCAGTAAAGGTAAAGACAACTGAGATTATATGGCTAAGAGACTTCAAAGTGAGTCAGGATTTCATCCTAGAGGTAACACTTATGCACATTTCAGCAGGATCTCATAGACTGCCAAAGTGGATACTATCCCAAAGTGTGGAGCTTTTAAGGCTCTGGAGACACCCAAGTCCTAGGTTCATAGTGGATAGCTCTGGAACTTGGTGCCTTGCCAGTGGACCTTACTTTGGGATTTGTTCTCCTAAGAGTGACAGAGTTGGACTCAATTTTGTCTTCCCTACACATGGCTCATCTGTCCCTTCTATTTAAACCTATACTTGGTGTTGGAATTTGTAGGTGTACATCCAAGAGACGTGAGTCTTTGGACTGTCGATGTGTAAGCTGAGCCTGGAACCTTAGCAGTGTTGTAAAACCTACTCTACAGATCGCTGAACTCATGCAGGACAACTAACAAGGACATGATGATGGACAAGGACCATCCCAAGAAACAGAGAGAGTCTGCAACAGTAAGCAAGGTAGTCTCATCCATCTTCCCCATGGGATATAAGCCCCCTCTCAATTAGAGGTTGAGTGGACATCACCATCCCAGAATCCTCAGGACTGGGTAAAGAACTATTGACTACAGTGGACATACAGGTATTCTACTATATCCATATTGTGATTCTAGCAATGGAAGAAATTACAACATTGATGTGGCACCAGTGGCCACTGGAGGCTCTGGGGAAAAGGAGAGGGAAATACAGTTGTAAGACAGGGGCTTTTTCAGGACTTGGGAATCATCTTAAATGATATTGCATCAACAGATATAGGCCATTATATATCATCACATAACATGCAGAAATGTGTGAAAGAGAGTGTGGAATACAATGTGAACTATGGTCCATACTTAATGGCTAAGCCCTAGGATCCATTTATCAATTACAAAGAATGTGCCACACTAAAGAAGAATGTTTATGTGGGAGGATGTGGGAGGTGTGGGGAGTGGGGCATATGGGAATCCCCATATTTTTTGTGTAACATCTATGTTATCTAAGTATTTAAAAAATAAATAAAAATAAAATTATAATTAAAAAAAAAAAGCCAAAATAGCCTAAGATACCTCTGGAACAGCATCAAAGCATACCAAAATACACTTTATGGGAGTCCCAGAAGAAGAAGAAAAAGAGAAATGGTGAGAAGGAATATTCTAAGAAATCATCACAGAGAATTTCCCATAGTTAGCAAAATACATGAAATATTCACATCCAAAGAGGCTGGAGAACATCAAACAGGATAAAAATGAAGAAAAATGCACCCCATCATATATTGATAACACAATCAAATGCAAAGGATAAGAAGTGATTTCTGAAAGGTGGAAAAGCAAAGCAAAGTATTACATATAAGGGAGTACAAATTAGATTGAGTGCCAAATTCTCATGGCACAACCATGGAGGCAAGAAGGCACTGAGTTGAAATACGTAAAAGTGCTGAAAGTAAATGGCAACCAAGATTTTATACCTAATGAGACTTACCTTCAAAAATGAGGGAGAGATTAAGACATCCCCAGATGAAAGAGTTCCTCATCCCTAGACCTGCTCTACATGCTCTCCAAAGAGAGATGAAAGAGTGAAAGGAAAGAACTCTAGAGAGTGGCTCAAAGCAGTATAAAGAAATAAAGACCTCCAGTAGAGGGAAACATTTGGGTAATTATAAATGCCTGTATTGTTGTATTGTATTGTTTGATATGTAACTCTATTTCTCACTTCTTACAGGTATTAAAATACAAATGCATAAAAATTAATGATAAATAATATAAAATTGTATGATTTTGAACATACAATGTACTAAGGGATAAGTGGTAACGATGCCAAAAGAGGTTGAAGGATAGGAAAAATATATGTGTATGCTATTGAATTCAATTTGGTATCAAACCAAATATGATTGATATATTTTTAAATGGTTAAATTTAAACCCCATGGTAACCACAAAAAAATAAATGAAAAATATATCCAAATTGACAAACAGAAGGTACTCAATATGGTTTGACAAAAATTCAAATAATCACTTAGCTAAGTATTAACAGAAAATTGAGGAACAAAAACGTTGTAATACTTACAAAGGCAAATTAAGAAAATGTCAGAAGAATGTCTGCATTATCAGTAATGAATTTAAATGTAAATGGATAAAGTCTATCAAGTCAAAATGCAGAGATTGGCAGAGTAGATAAAAAAAGCATCGCCAAATTATACGCTGTCTGCAAGAGTATTGTGAAAGTGAAAGGATGGAAAAATATATATCATGCAAGTAGTCACCTCTTGTAGGATATAGAAAACATCTCTCCTGCTCCCTTTCCCTTTAACTCTTCCGGCACTCTCTCGACCCTGACACCCGCTCCTCATCCCCCTGCCCCCTCCCAATCCTCCCCTTACATGGCCGCTAAGGCTAAGATAAAGAACAGCTTCCCGCGTCTCTCAAGCCGCCTAAGTTGGGAAAAGCCTGCGTCTCGCAACTGCCGGTGACGAGAACCCACGAATCCCCGACCACCATTCATCTTTAAACCCACCAATCCCTACCCTCCTCCCCGTTCACGCCACAATCTTCCCGCCATCCCCATGCCCGCCAATCAGCGATCGCCACATCCTCCTATGCCCTATAAAAAGTGTTGCATTTCCTGAATAAACAGACCTGCGCCACCCGCCTCGTCTCCGCGGTCGTCTTTCTTTGCGCTGCGTTCGTCCTCCACACCTGTCACCCCCCACTGGGGGCCCCGCAGAGGCCCCCGATCTCCCCTCAGTCACCAAAGGAGAGCTTGGGTATCTATATTAATTTCAGATAAAATAGACTTTCAGTCAGAAACAGTTACACCCTTGTCATTATATACTGATGAAGGGGACAATTCAACAAGAAGATGTGACAATTATAAATATATATGCACATAATAGCAGAGTCCCAAAATATAAAAACCAAATACTGACAGATTTGGAGGGAATAATTTAAGGATCTATATTACATAGTTGGAGACTTTAATGCACAACTTGCAATAATAGTTAGCCAGAAATTCAATAAGGAAATACAAAACTTGAAGGATTCTCTAAACCAACAAGACCTAACAGACCAATATAGAACACTTCACCAAACAGCAACAGAATCTACATTTTCCTTGAGTTCACATGGATCATTCTGCAAGATAGACCATGTGTTAGGTCACAAAACAAATCTTCATAAATTCAGAAATATTGAAATCATACAAATTAGCTTCTTTGAAACAAAATGAACCTAGAAATCAGGAGCAGAAAAAGAAATGGAAAATTCACAAACATGTGAAAATTAAGCAGCATAATCTGTAAAAATCAATGGTTTAGAGAGTGTTATATGTTCCCCGTTATGAGATTTGCAATGATTAATAGGTCATAAGGCTATGTCTGCATACGTGGAGGCAGGTCATCTCCTCCCGAGAATGAACAAAAGATTCATATCACAGTGGGAGTGGAGCAGATAAGGACCTTCACCCCTTTTGGCCCAGGTGCCAACAACCCCTCCCACATTCCAAGAATACCCCACCTCCTAGCCCACTACCCCCAAGCCATATATGGGAAGAATTTAACATTTACAGCTCCTTATTTTCCTCAGACTGTACTCAGTCTCTAAATCCCTGCCCAGAGAGCATGTTTCCTCTCCTATTGATATATTGTATAAAGTGATGTTCACAACCTTCCATGGGTGGGCTGAAGTCTCTCTTCAGATACCCTATGCTCAGAGATCTTCTCAGTAAACTTC
>JAQZBX010028993.1:0-27550 GCA_029593785.1 Cabassous unicinctus
TTGTTTTGTGCTTGCTGTCTGCTCCCTGTGTGTTCTTCTGTGTCTGCTTGTCTTCTCTTTAGGCAGCACTGGGAACTGATCCTGGGAACTTTCAGAGTGGAGAGAAACTGCTCAATCTCTTGCACCACCTCAGCTTCCTGATCTGCTGCATCTCTTACTGTCTCTCTTCTGTGTCTCTTTTTGTTGTGTCATTTTGCTGCACCAGCTCTCCTGTGTGGGTCAGCACTCTTGCGCGGGCCAGCACTCCGCGTGGGCCAGCTCTCTGCTCAGGCCAGCTTGCTTTTCACCAGGAGGCCCCGGGAATCGAACCCTGGACCTACCATATGGTAGATGGGAGCCCAATCACTTGAGCCACATCTGCTTCTCTCCCCTCAATTCTTAGTAGACATCTATACTGGGTTGTTGGAAAGACTATAATGTAGCATTAATTTTGCATAACTTAGTTAAACTGAACTGCAGAGTTTATTGTATATGGGGGTGATATTAAAAATATTTAACAAATGATACTTGCACAAGCATTGATCAATAGGAACTTACCCTGGAGGTTCTGAAGGCCCCCTGATATACCAGCAACCCTTAGTTGCTGAGCCATGGGGAAGTCTAAGGTATCAACAGGGATAGGGATCAGGGAGGCAGGGAACAACAGGGGGTTGGGGGACAGCAACTATTGATCAACCAAATTCTAACAACCAGCAATGCAAAACTAGAACATGCTTCTGAATGGCAAAGTGGCTACTGTGCAGGGACCCCCCGGTAGCTATTCATTCCTTGACCAAATATGGTGCACTATCCTTACAAATGGGTTTCTTCTGGTTTCCAGCCTTTCCCACATATTTTTCTAGAAGTCTTTCTTCCCATTGTTCAGTCAATGGCAGTCCAAATTATTCAAGAAAAAAGTGAGAAAGAGTATTGATGTTCATCTTGAATTTGATAGAAGTAAATTCCACAGGACTATGGCCAAGGTTTACTACATTGACGATGCCTTCTAAACTCCTTTGTGCCTGCCCTTGAAGCCCTAACCCCTGGAGTAATAGTTCTTCAGCGAGTCTCCTAGTCCACTTTCCAGACCTTGGCTGAGAAATTAACCCAGGAAGGAAGGGTTTGTGGAGATCAGGAAATCTGGGTTTTAGTCTTGCCTCCGCCCTTACCAGCTGGGTAATTTTAGGGAAGTGGGAAAAAGCACATACTTTGGTTACATCAATTATGAAATGAAGGGTTTGCATCGACTGTTCTCCAGCCCCAGAGTTCCTTGGTCCTGTCTCCTCCGACTGGCTCCTGGGTTGTGGAGGTGGAAGACTTGTTCCTGTTTCGGTCCCATGCCCACTGCTTTGGCTGCGTGTAACTTTTTTCTCTCATCTACATGCTGGTGCCCTGGACCCTGCCCATGGGAATCCTGGGCTTGCTCCACTCTCCGTAGCTTTAGCCAGAGGAACTTCCAAGGAGTGGGGCCTCTAGCTCTGGATCTTTGCTCAGGGGGTCTCCCACAGGAAATGATGGCAATGTCTCCTTCTTCCCTCCTTCTCCTCCCCCCCCCACCCCTGTCTCTCATTCACTCTTGCTCACAACGTTGCTCTTTCTTTCTTTCCTCCTGTCTCCTTTCCTTCCTCACATCCTTAACCCTGGACCTCATCAGCTCACTTGCTTCAACTGCAAGGGAACAACAACGCGGCACCTCTGTAGTCAGATTGCTGCTTTTTCACTCTGCCTGGGTCCTCAAGAAAGTTCAATCTCTTCTTGCCTCACTTTCCTCATTTATAAATGTAATATTAGTTCCCACCTCATTGTTGGGAGAATTAAAGGAGATTATACATGCAAACCACTTACAGCAGTGTCTGGCAAATGGTAATTGCTCAATGTTACATTATTATTTCTTTTTTCCCCTCGCAGCAAGTTAACTTGGCATGATCAAGCCAATTATTAATCTGCCCTGGAAACTTTGCATTATCTTTCCTTCAAGCATTTAAATTAGCAATTTACTTGCCTAATTTTCTTTTTAGATTCAGCTGATGTTCCCATCCCTTCTCACAAACACACACATATCTTAGCCTCACCGAACCATTTGGAGTTCCCTGGACTACTCAGGCTCTCTCGTACTTCCTTGCCTTTGTCTTTGCTGGTGCCTTGGCCAGCACACACTCTCCCCAGCCTTTGGTGGGGTGGGGTGGGGGAACTCCTATTGATAGATATTTCAGATATTAACTCACACGACACCTCCTCTGGGAAGGCCTCTCTGACTGCAGCACAGCCCCAAGGCAGAGTTAAGCCTTTTTGTGTCTTGTAGATACCATAGTCACAGGACTTACAGAATGGTAGTATTATTATTTCTGTCTCCTTGACTCTCTTTCTAAACTGGTAATTCTTTGAAGGCAGGGACTATACTTTATTCATCGTTTTGTCCTCAGCACCCAGTCCAGGTTTTTGGTGCATAACAAGTTCTTAGTAAATGTTAACTGAATGGAGAGCATGGGAGAGACTTCTGAAGAACTCAAGAGAGAAGTTGCAAAGTCATTGTGCTAAAGGGCATTCATTTCACTAAGAGGAAGGCTTCTCTCTTTCTCATTCAGAGCCTATTTGTTCTTACTTTAGGCACAATTAACACAGAAACCTTAGTTGCTGGTCTGGAGGAGATCTTGCAATCTCATAACTACTTTTGGGTATGGAGGGCATCTTGCCAATAAAGGGAATGATAAATAAAAGATGTCTTAGGACATTGCTTTTCAAATTCTCCTCTTTGGAGCCCTGGGGTTCCCTCACATTCTCTCGAGGATTAGTCCTGGGGTGGGGCAGCAAGGGAGCTGCCCTCTTTCCACTTACCGTATTCAGTCCCCTATCTTCTGTGCAACAGGTCGGGCTTCAGGGCAAGATTTTGTTTGAGGAAAGAGATCTCTGCTAAAAAATGTGGCCGTGGTTTTCTTATGGCAAGTCATGTGGGTATCCAGATACCCACAGGAGTATCTGGATACTCTTAGTTCTTAGGAGGCAGTGATTAGGAGAGTGGGCTAAGGGAGTTCAAGCCCCAGTTCCTGGGCCAATCCCTTTATCTCTCTGTACCTCCGTTTCCTCATTTGTAAAGTGGGATAATGATAGTGCCTGTCTCACAGGGCTGTTGTGAGAATTAAATTAGTTTAAATATGGAAGGTGCTTAGAAAAGTGCCTAGCATATAACAAATGCTGTACAAAGGTTTGCTCTTTACTACTTAAGAATCTCCATGAACAAGCATGCCCTATAAAGTTTAAGGCAAAACTTTGAAGACAGGTGCCAACTGAGCTTGTCCTTGAAGAAAAAGTTGATGTTTGCCACGAGGAGAGGGGTAGGGCATTTTAGTTGGAAGAGCAAGGCAAAGAGAGTGAAAGACCGTATGTTCAGGTAACCGGCCAGGACCCAGAACACAGAAGATGCACAATAAATGGCAAATATGATATTATTAAGTAGTGTCCCATGTCAGGCAGTGTGGTCAGAATGCACAATGCTGAGAGGGCGTAACAAACAACGAGGCACAACTGCAGAGGAGATTACAACAGTATCTTGTCCACCTTGCTAAGGAACCAGAACTTGATTTTTAGTGACATCTTTGGATCTGGGTTTTAGAAAGACACTGTGGCTGTGCTTTGGAGTCTACAGAAATTAGAAGGGGAAGAGAGAAGGCTGGGTCCATGGCTGTTTTAGAGACAGAACCGAGGGAGTGGGGTGTGAGGCAGGAGAGAGGGAGAGGTTGAAGATGATTCGGAATGATTTCCTGGTTTAGGCAGCTGGGTGGACGTGCTGGTGTTCGTCAAGTAGGGAAGCCAGGAGGAGGTGCAGGTCTGGGTCAGGGAAGGTAATGAGTTCATTTCTGGGACAAGGGTGAATTTGAGGTGCCTCAGGGAAATTGAGGCAGAGGTACCCAAGGCAGTTGGGTGGATGAGTCGAGCTCAGAAGAAAGGGCAGAGCCAGACATACTGATTTGGAAGGTCACCACCTTACAAATGAGAGTTGAAACTGTGGAAGTGGCTGAGTTCACTCAGGGAATGCGTGTGAAGTGACGGGAGAAGAGGAACAAGAACGGAGCACTGGAAAACACTGACAATAGGGGCTCACTGAGGAAGGGGGTCAACACAGAGGTGAGGGGAGGGCGGCCAGCTGAGCAAAGTCCTTGGCGTGAGCAAATGGGATGCAGAGCAACCTCCAGAGGGGCCCTTCCCGGGACTTGCTGCCCTGATAATTTATCTGAAAAACATCATTGCTCGCAAAGGGCAAGAAGGGATTTATGGTTTTGGAATCAGAATGCTTTGGAGTTGGAAAGAATCTCAGAGATTTTATGGTCCAGTAGTTAACAGAAAAAAAAAGGGGGTGGGGGGAGGGGTTTAAAGCAGACAATCCTTTAAAAAAGCGAAACTGCGTGCCAAATCCCAGCTTGATGAGATGATAAATGCAGCAATGCTGATGTTGAAGCTGGAGCTGGGTGGGTTCTCACAAACTTCTTGCAGCAGCCTGTGCACCCATTCACCCCCAAAATAGTTATTGGGCACCAAATATATGCCAGACCCTGGGTTTAGCTCTGAATAGTGCTGTGGACAAAACACAGACTCTGCTCCGGAGGCTCAGAGGTTCTCGACCTTGCTGTTCATTACAATCGCCCAGGAAGGTTTTTAAAAAATCCCAATGCCCAGGCTATACCCCATTCCAATGAAATAAGAATCCCTGGCAGTGGGAAACAAGCGACAAGAGTTTTAAAGCCTCCGCAGGTGATTTCAATGTGCAGCTCCATTTGAGAACCAGTTGAGCATAGACAGTCTAGTGACCTAAAGTATTTCCACTGAACCCACGTGGCAGAAACCTTGAGCCAGTCCAGTCCCTTCATTTTATCTGAGAGTCCTGGAGCCCGGGGGGCTGAATTGGCCAAGGTGGACAGTGACTCTGCTGGGCTTAGGGCCTCTGTCTCCTGACACCTGGGCCAGTGTCCTGGCTTCCTGTACCCCAGTGGCCTCAGCTGCCACTCGGAGCTGCTGGCCCTTAACCTTGTTGGTCACCTGGCTTTGATGTTAAGTAAAAATCTGGTGAATGCTCTGCATTGTTCTCTCTTTTCACTGGGGCTGTCTTCTTTCTCTGTGGAAAAAAAAAAAAAAAACAGCTGAATTCTTTCTCTAAATAGGGTATTCTTCATTCAGAGGACGCACAATGGGCCTCTTTCACTGGCAATTCAGTCTCTAGTAACAGAGACCAGAGTACCTGCCAGCAATCTCCTTGTGAAACTGGCATGCACCTGCTTCTGAAAATGAACCGTGAACACTGACGCCTGGAGAGACAGACGCCCCACGTAGTGTGATGGGTTCCCTGAGAGCCGGGGCTGCTCTGATGCCCCGAGGTGAAAGTTGGCAGTAGGAGAGCCTCTGGGAGGGCTCGGAGCCCTCACTTGGGTTTCTTGGATTAGCAGTCCTACAAGAGGCTGTCAAGGTCTTTTCTCTATCTGGCTGCCCCAAAGCCTGAGTCTATTTAAGCCAGGAAGGGCAGTGGAGGTTGCTGTGTGACTTTGGATTAGTGGCATAACCTGAGCCCTGGTTTCAGGCTGAGAAATTGAGGATATAGGATGGTCGTGAAGATGAAATAACATAATAACATAATAACATAATAACATAATGTATGTAAAGTGTATGTGCCAATTGCTAGGCTCAGGCAATAGGCAATATATATATAAATATAATGTATTTTGATCCACAGAACTAAATCAGCCAATCAAATCTTACAGATTTTTATCCCTAGTTAATAAATGAGGACACTGAAGACCAGAGAAGCAAAGTAACATGTTCACTGTCACACAGTCATGGAAGGAGCTGGACTGAACTCGGGCCTCACACAGTGAGAGGTCAATACTGTGTTAGCTATTACTGTATTACTAGACGTTCAGAATTCCGATGTGATGAGAGAAAAGATGGCAGGGGAGCGGGGAAGGCTTTTCTTATTACTTTGGAAGTTGTACTCATACCCATGGTACTTAAGCTAGTAGCTGTGGAGTTGCATGCTGCGAATAGGGAAAAAGGAACTAATTTTTGCCTGGGACCTACTATGTGCAAAGTCTCTTTTGTTATGCATTATTTCATCCACAGCAATGAATCTGCAAGGGAGGTGTTATACATTTTTACTTCTGCTTTGGACATGAGGATGCAGAAGCTCAGAGGAGTTAAGCAACGTGCCCAATGTCATAGTAGGTGCTGAAGTCAGACTTTGAACCAAGGTCTGTCTGACCTGAAAGCTCTGCCCTTTTGTCTGGGCCTTATTATGTATGTCCTGTTGATCCTGAAAAATGAGGTCATCTAGGTGTTTTTGGTTCACTTGCTCACTTCCTTCAGGATTTCAGCCCAACTCTCTAGGTCCCACAAAAGTCAGAAAAGGGTGGTTTCTGAGGCTGGATCCTTGGCAGCCACGTTGGGAGGAGGGTGGCACTAACACTGATACCAGCAGTAATAATAATTATAACTAACATTGATTGAACACTGGGTTCCAAGGCTTCAATATATTCCAGACATTGTTGGAAGAACTTGACATCTATTGTCTCATTTATCCCTGTGACGATCCTATACAGTTGGGATACTCTTCCTGTTTTTGCAGATGGGAAACTGCGGTACAGATCATTTCTATAACTTGCCTGAGTCACACAGCTAGTCATGGTGGATCCGGGACTTGAACCATGTGGTCAGACCCAGAAGCCACTCGGTAGAACTTACTGGAAGACGCTGTGGTCTTTTGCCTCCTGGTCTGGCTTTGGATTTGGCAGCTGCCATGGGGGGTGTTCCATGGGGAACATTCACTGACTCTTCTCCCACTTCATTTTGAGGCAACGATTGTTCCCAGTTTGCGGCGTTTCAGAGAGAATCTGAGAGGGCTCTTACTCCTTCCTGCCTGTAGGCCTCCGTGGAATTGGCCTTTGTTTAACTTGGCCCTGATCTGCTCACTCAGCTGGGCTCTCAGGCCCACCAAGTCCTGCCCCCACTCCCTCTCAGAGCCCCAGGGCAGAGTTCACTGCCTTTCTTTAATGAGGTGGGAGGTCCCTCAGGAGCAGGTGGATCCCCTATGCTCTTTCTTGGGCAGCACCTGCCTCTGTCAGTCTTCTCTTCCCAGCCCTTGGATCTGACAGATGGACTCAGATCCTGCCCTGGGTGGCTGGAGGACCCCTGCATGTCTCTGGCCAAACAGGGACCCCAGCAGGGCTCTTGCCCTGGAGAGCTTGGTCATTGCTGATGAGGCATTCTAGCCTGGGGCTCCGTGCTGTGTTGCATACACCACCGTGCACCTGGGGCTTACATTTTGGGGGAAGGGAGACTCTTGTTTCCCCTTAAAGGACTTTAATTTCGTCCTCTTAAAGGGCCTTCTTTCTGCCCTTTGTTCTCTCCTTAAAAATATATCTGCCTTAATAACCAGAGCAGCAGTGACTTATTGAGCGCTCACTATGTGCCAAACTTTACATCCTCTGATTTTAATCCTCTGAGCAATTTTGAAGGCTCAGCCTTGATCATTCCATTTCTATGGCTGAACAATATGAACGTGGAGAGATCAACTTGCTCAAAGGCACGTAACTAAGATGTGGCTGAGCTAGGACTTGAACCCAGGTCAGTTTGACACCAAAACTCTTAACCATGATCTCATGCGACTTCCCACTTCTCTCTTTGCCCTTCTTATCTTTTGTCCTGAAGTCTGAAGTGGTTGGGTAGGAACTTGTGCTAATTGTGTGAGAAGGGGAACTATTCTGGTTATATTTTCTCTCTGCCCAGGCTATGTGCCCTCTTATCTCTTAAATCTGGGACCAAGGGTAATCCTGTACAGTACGTCTTGGGCAGTGTGTTAAAGAAGTCACTTGTCTTTCCCTTAGTTTGACAGGAACAGCCCTGTCTTGTGTGAATGTGCATGTACACATGTGTGTTTGCCTGCTCTTACTTGCTCCTCCTGACAGATAGCTGGTCCTGTGCCCAAGTTTGATTCATTTCTAGAGAAAAACAATCTCAACTTGAAGATAAGAATTCACTCAAGCAAGATTGCAGCGTGAGATAATGTGCAGCTTGAAATGAGTTCATTTTAACTGGTGACTTATTGCAGCCAAGAGTTTTCATGTGGAAGAAGTGAGTCTCAGCCTGTGGAGGTGTACAGGGGGGAGCTGGAAAAGCAGTCAAGGCCTCTAGGGAGAGCTAGGACTTCCCAATGCAAATGCTTAGGAGCCCAAACCCTGGGCCAGGAGCAGAGAGTGAGTGGGGTTGCTGGTGCAGGCTTTGGGGACCACCCATTCTGTAGTGGGTTTCCCATGTTTGTGGCCACCTAGCTTCTTCGGATACTGCATTCTGAGTCTTGATTCCCTAGTGGAGGAGACAGACACCTGCTTTCTCAACCTCCCTTTTACCTGAGTGAGGATTGTGACTTAGGCTCCTTCAATGAGACATCTCCAAAACAGGTCATATGAGGAAGCTAGTTCTGCAAGGGATCCATTTTCATTTATAATATAATTGACTTAAATATTTCCTCCATATGCATTTAGAATCATTATCAGACAGTGTTATAATTTTTGCTTCAACTATAAAATATAATATAGAAAACTGAAAAGGAGAAGGAAAGACAATTGTATTTACCCACATTTTGGCTCTTACTGTGTTCCTTTTTCCTGATGTTCCAAAATTCCTTATTTTAAACATTTTATTTCTGTTTAGAGAACTTCCTTTAGCCATTCTTTTAGAGTAGTCTGCTGATGATGTAGTTTCTTCGTTTCCTTCATCTGAGAATGTACATTTTGCTGGATATTGTATTTTGAGTTGACAGTTCTTTTCTTTCATCACTTGAATATGGTTTTGCCACTTTCTTCTGGACTGAGTAATTTCTGATAAGAAATATGCTGAATTTGAATTGCTTTTTCTTTATAGGGAAGGTACTATTTCTCTCTTGCTGCTTTTAAGATTTTTTAAAAAATTGTCCTTTTTTTTTTAAAAGAATTTTGACTATCATGGGTCTTTGAACGGATTTCCTTGTGAAATATATCCTGTTTGGACTTTGCTGCTCAGCTTCTTTAATCTGTAGGTTTATGTCTTTTGCCAAATTCAAGTCCACTGATTCTTTCCTCTGTCCCCTCCATTCCATTTTTCAGCCCATCCATTGAGTTTTTTTTATTTTGGTTATTGTAATTTTCAGTTCTAAAGTTTCCATTTGGTTCTTCTTTATATCTTTTACTTATTTGTTGAGACTTTCTACTTCTTTGTTGAAACGTCATATTTTTTCATTTGTTTCAAGCACATTTATAATTTTGTGTTGAAACATTTTTATGGTAGCTGCTTTTTCAAATCTTTGTTAGATAATTCTAACAATCTGTCATCTCAGTGTTGGCATCTATCGAATGTCTCTCACCCAAGTTAAAATTTTCTTTATTCTTGGTATGAAGAGTTATTTTCTATTGAAATCTGAACATTTGGGTGTTATGTTATGATACTCTGGATCTTATTTAAACCTGCTTTAGGTGGATTTTTCTGGCACTGCTCCACCAGGGGAAGGGGGAGGATACTGCCTTGTTATTGCTAGATGGGGGAAGAAGTTAAGGTTCTCCACTGGCCTTCAGTGACATCTGAGGAGGGGAAGAGGTCCTCATTACTGCTGCATGGAAGTGGGAGTTTTGGTTCCCCACTAGGCCTTCAAGTGGCTGAGAGGGCCCCCATGTGACCTCTACTGACATCACAGTGAAAGGAGGTGGCCTTGTTAGGACTGGGTGGTGGTGAGGTCCTAACTCTCTCCTAGGGCTCCTCTGATATCACCCCAGTGAGGACAGGATAGGGCCCTTCATTACTGCTAGGTGGGGGTTGAAATCCAGGCTTCCCATGTGGTCTCCACCGACTGTTTGCTGGAGGTTAAAGTCCCAGTTCCCTAGCTGACACCATCTGGTAGGAGAGGGTAGCTGGGGAGCCTTGTTATAGCTTGCTGAGTTTGGAAGTCTTGGTTTCCCATTCAGGCACAGTTTTATCTGTGACGTTTGGCTGGAGTAGAGGAGTTATTGCCTAAAAGTTTTCTGTCTTGCCATATTGCCCCTTTCCTGGTCCTTTGACTAGAGGGAACAGGCTTTTGTTGTTTTTTTCTCTGTCTTCATTTTATTAGTGCTTCTGGATTGTGGGCTTCATTGACTACAAGACTGGGAGATATGATGCAAAAAGAAAACTCAGGACACTCATCACCATGCTGTTCTTTGAGTTGTAAGGCCCCAGCTGGTCGTCTTATGCTTGTTTATACATGTCTATGATTTTTAGTTGTACTTAGTGAGAAGAATAATAAAAAGTATGTCTGTATCATCTTTCCAGATGCAGAAGCCTAATATCCTTTAATAAAGTCCCTTTCTGCTGAATCTAGCCACAGTGTGCTCTGTTGTTTGCAATGAAGAACACTGACACACTGTCCCTTAGTGGAGGGCAAGGACAGAGAAAAGCTATTCCCTGAAGCTGGGCACACTGGTCTTTTCAACAAATTTCCTGAAATGATAGATCTTTGTTTTGCCTATGAATGGCTTTTCCCTGTTTTCTCCAAACCACATGACTTGGTTCTGAACACAACCAAAAAGTTTATTACTTTTTTATTACATAAGTAATACTTGTTCCTGGTAGATATACAGATAAATAAATTAGAGAACATATCATACCAGAATAGCTGCTGTTAATATTTATATACATTGTATGTATAATAAAAATGTGATTATGCTGTACTTTTTGTTTAGTAACCCATCTTTTCACTTAGCCAGATACCTTAATATATTCCATTCCAATAAATGCAGTCCCATCCAATTTAAATGGCTACATAATATTCCACTGGAAGTGCATAGTTATTTAGGCATTTGTTCCCTATTGTGGAACATGTAGATTATTGCCATTTTTTCTCATTGCAAACAATGCTACATGGAACATCTTTGTAGATAATCATTGTACATTTGTCTGATTATCTTAAGATAACCCCCCTAGAAACGAAATTGCTGAGTTTAGGGGATGCATATTTCTAAAAGGCTTTTGGTACATAACTTTACATAGACTTTCCATCCAGCTTTTTTGTCATAGTCACATTGTTTGGCTTTCATTCCACTCCCAAGTGATCTCATTCACAGGGCACTAATGGTGTCCCACCTCTAACCTCCTTTTCTCTATTCACAAGAGCTAGCTTGTGGCAGGATGACATAATAATTAATGCATGAGTTGCCTCCCCTTCCATATTCCACTTGATTGCCTCCTGAGGAACTTTCCCTATTCAAGGCATGTTGGAACTTCAGAACAGAGATGGCAAATGTTTTGCTTTCAAGGTCAAGTGCTGAGGGTCCAGATGTAAGACAGCAAGATTTGAGAAGTAGATGTGTTCAGCCAGTTCCTCCCTCCACCGCTGACTTCTGATCCTCTGGCAGAGATTTGCCAGCATGAGACATGGTCTAGGACCAGGGGGCATAGATTTGAAACTAAAGGGACAATACAGGTGCAGATAGAGAGGTAGCTTCTTCCTCTTACTGTGCATAGGGGTGACGTTCTCATCACACAAATCACACATCTCACACACACCCACTCACCCACACATACTGAGTTAAAATGGTGAGAAAACTACTTATTTTGACTTAGTTTACTTAGATGTAGCTAGGCTAATTATTCTGCACTGATCAGAATAGGGGCTGCAGATAGAAACATTCAATTAGAAAGAAAGGTGAGAGAAATAAAGTGTTGCAGTACTGAGGTCATATGACTGAAAATTCTTGCTGGCCATACTCTAAACTACCATGGCTTAGAAAATATGCTTTTCAGAATAGAGCCTTTGAAATGTCCAAACAAAACCACATTTTGTTTATTTCTGTGTTATACATGCACACTGGTTATCAAACTTTTTAAAGTTCCAATTTGTTTGAAAAAAATTCCAAGTATCACTAATACTATATAAAGCAAATAAAAAGTATTTGGTGGAATGGGGAAGAGGCTTCCCACCAACCCTCTGAAGTTCATGATGGGGCTTCATGGAACTCCTGAGGTTCAACAGATCCAAGGCTGCCAGTGGCAGCCAGTGGGTCCTTTGAGGGTAGAAATCTACCCCATGTATTGCTCATTAAGTCTTGGGCTCTGGCACAGAGTTGTGCCCACCTGGGGAAAGGGTTGTCTTCTTCTTTGCACTAAACTGCATTCTTTTTATAAACCATGAGCCCACAGAACAGCATTCACCCAGAGGAGGTTTCTTTTCAAGTTCATCCACCCAGTTGGGGCACCTTTTGCATACAAGCCACAGAAAGGCAGGGGAAGGTCCTGCAGGAATATACTTTGAAAATCACGGACAAATCAATAAGTGTTTATCAGTACCTAGAATTTGGCTTTCTGTTCTGAGTCCCCAGTTTGCTGGTAAATTTCAAAACAAGTGCAGTACGTTTCCTTGTCCAAGACTTAGAACATTACTGCTTGAGTGCGGGCGAGGGGCCAGCAGCCTGTTTTGGAAGAGCAGTGGGAATGACTGATACTGCCACTAAACCATGAAGAAATGTGCCAGGTCAGACCTCCTGTGGGCAGAATCCCCTGTTGTGATTTTCAGAGGAATGAAAGGGTAACTCTGAATATCAGAACTAAGAAACCAGGGAATCAATTTTATGAAACACCTTATTTTACAAAAAGAGAATGGAGATCCTGAGAAATGACAGACTGAGCTAAAGGCCACGCAGCTCTAGCTGACAGCATTGGGACTTAGAGTTTCCCGGCTGTGATCCCAAGGGCTCTGTAGTTGGCAGTGTGATGTTGGAGACCATATCGTCAAAGAAATGATGGTGTCTTCCTCACTGGCCTCTTTCTTCCAGTGATGTCATAGAGATGCTGTAGGCATGGGGATTCTAGGGAATGTACTGTCATGTGATGTCAATGAAGGGGGCAAACTTTACTATCAATGGTTTCTGGAGCTAAAGTGCTCCCTTGGTCTCTTCTGGTGCTGAGTCAGCCATGGGAGTCATGTCTTACTTCCTGGGCTGCAGCATGGCCACCCCAAACAACGATGATAATAACACTAATGATGGGGGGGGCCCCCTCATCATCTTGTTTGGTCCAGGCAGTGCACCTTTGATCTGGGATGCATGTTACCCACACGATCCAGTGGCTAGTGTCATTATCTCCCTTTTAAAGACAGAGAAAATGAGGCACAAGAAGTTTAAGCCAGAACCTCGAGGTCATGTGGGGGCATCATTAGTGGGGACATGTGAGGAACTCAGGTTATTGGCTCTGGAATAAAATCTCTAGGCACTTAACAGGCTTTTGATTGGCAATGACTGCCCTTTACGAGGACTATATATTTTTATAAACCCTGCAATAAAAGTGAATACCGGTCATTAGACTTCATTTCAAGCATGTCTTTCATAATCTCTAAATGCTGGGAGGATGTGGCAGACACTCCCCTGCTCTGAGCAGCTGGTTCTACAGTCCTTTTAGGCTAACTTCCTGAACCATCAGAGGCCGTCCCTTCTCAACTGTCTTAGTTTGCCAGGGCTGCTGTAAGAAATACTAATGACTATTTGCCTTAAACAACAGGATTTTATTGTCTTACAGTTTTGGAGTCTAGAAGACTAAAATCAAGGTATCAGTGGGATCATGCTTTCTCAGACGTCTGCAGTGTTCTGGTGGTGACTTGCTGGCAATCCATAGCTCAGTCTGCCTCCATCACATGGCCATCTCTCTCCCTCTGTCTCCTCCTCTGTGCTCAAATTTCCTCTGCTGATAAGGACTCCAGTCTTGTTGGATTAAGGCTCACCCTGATTCAGTTTGGCCTCATCTTAACTACCCTATCCTAACAGGATCTTCACAGATCCTATTTACAAATGAGTTCCCATCCAAAGGACTAGGGGTTAGAACCTGAACATGTCTTTGTTGGGGGCGTGATTCAATCCATAACATCTACCAAGATTCAAAACTGGCATTATAGGACAGAGGGAACATTGGTCAGAGTCTCAGGGGATCTCAATTTAGACTGCAGCTCTGCCTGACTGTGCCACTCAGGGAAGGGACTTGGATTCTCTGTGACTCTTCCACATCTTCAACTTTGATGTGGGGGATTTGCAGTCAATCACTGATGCTATGTTTTTAAAATGGATTCATGATTTTGTGAAAATTCATCCTGCCACAATTTTTATCCAAACTTCTGATGTCTCAGAGATTCTACCTTTTTCCAGGTCTGAGAATATACCACATAATTTTAATTGTTGCTATGTTATCTTTTTAAAAAATATTTTAAAAGATGCTTAGATTATATGAATGTTACACAAAAATTTTAGGGATTCCCATGTTCCCCTATGTTATCTTTTTACCAAGGTTTCAAACTTTTTCAAACAATATGGGTTCAGTCAGAGTTCACTGAAGGTAATAGACACTACTCTAGGTATTTCAAACAGAAAGGGATTCAATATAGAGAACTAGGAATTTAGAGAACTGGGGTAAAGGCCGGAAGAGTGGAATTTGGGAGGGTAGCCCTGCACTATTTCAAAGTCATCCCACTGTAGATGTGACCCAGACACCAGGAAGCTGCTGCCCCCACTGCTTTCACCACTTATGAAGCTGGTGACTGGACACTGAAATGAGGATCCCACCAGCTGACATGCCTCCGAAAACTCATGTCTCTATATTGCTGCTCCATACAAAGTTTTTTTAATTGGGAAAACCTAGTTTGCTTCCAGAACCATGCCTTCAAAGATGCCTGGGAAATGTTGAGCTTTGTTTTCTAGATCCTGAGGTACAGGGAATGGGAAATCCTTCCAGCAGTCATATTCAGCACACTTTTTCAAATGTCGTCTTACTCAAAGTATTAATCAGGGTAAGTTCTGCTATGCTGCAGTAATAAACATCCCTGAAATGTCACTGATTTAATAGAATAAATGTTGATTTATCACTCACCAAATATCTGGTGCAGGGAATAGGAGAAGGAGGCATCCCTTCTTTGCCAAGAGCTTGAGTTGATAGGGAACCTGGGCATCTACATTTTCATTCAACTCCATCCAACAAAGTCACAGATATCTCTTTGGGCTGAGCCCACGTTTGGAAGATAAACTCAGTAAGACCTGTCTAGTTAACCTGTAGTGAAGAGAAGTGAAGCCAAAGTGGGATGCTTGACTATTCTTTCCTGGCTCGAAGTCTATAGCTCTGCACTTGAGTCTGAAGATTAATTTTGAACCCTGACTCTGCCACATGCTCACTGGCTGTGGGATCCTGGGCAGGCTGTGTAATTGTTCTGAGCCTTAATTTCCTCTTATATAAAGTGGGAATATAGTGCCTCCCCTGAGTGCCTCAGGGAAAGAGTGAAAGCGATAATGTTTGGCAAAAAATCCAAGACATTTTGCTTAGTCTAGAAATTAAGCAAGTTATTACACACAACTTGGAAAATAATCATTCATCAGTTTAAAAAAACACAAATTTTTGAAAGAATATATGGTTTTCTATATCTACTAAAATGATATGGTTCATAGATAAGGCAGGAAACGCCTATCTTTTCTTTTCTTGGGAAGGAGTGTGCTTTTGCAATTTTACTCAACACATATTTATTGATGTATTGTGTCTACTACAGTGTTAGAGTCTTCTCTCCCTGTGTCACTCTGTCTCTCTTTCTGTCACTGCCTGCTTCTCTGTTTCACAGGGAAAAAGAGATTATCAAGACATGATGTTTTCATAGGATTTATAAATGTTTCACTATTTATATAAAGTTTCAAAGCATGCAACAAATACCAATATTGCTAGTGGATACCTAAATAAATGGTAAAAGTATAAAAACAAGTATCGGAATGATGAACCCCAATTTAGTAAAATGCTTAAAATGATTCAACATCTAGAAACCGCTAGGGAGTCAATAATGAATGGATGAACAATGTTGAATGAATGAACAAGCTGTTCTCTCTGCGAGGGTGAGGAGGTAAACGATTAGGGAGGTGTGCAGAGACTTCAATGTTATCGTCTCATTTCTCAGGCTGTCTGTTACACGGGTATTTGTAATATTACATACTTCTGTATGTTAGAAACATTTCATAATTTAAAAGTCATAAAATAAACAAATCAGCCTAAGTCCTGATGTCTGCTTTCAAGGAGCTCACAGGCGAGCGCTAGGATTGATAATACTAGCCAGCATTTATTATCCTAGCTCCAGTGTATTTCGGCTGTGTGCCCTGGGCAAGCTCCTCACCTTCTCTCAGTCAGTGTTCTCATTGTAAAATGGGGTAAAACAATTTCTACCTCATAGAGTCCTGATGAAGATTAAAAGAGCTAATCAATATATAGCACTGAATGTCTGGACTATAGTAAGCTTTCAGAGACACATGAACACACACTATCTTGGGTCTGCCCAGTAACCCTAGGAAAAAGGTGTTACCACCACCATTTTCAGAAGAAGAAGCAGACACAGACAGGTCAGAACTGGAAATGTTGTTGGGATTTGAACCCAAACACCACTCTTTCTCTTAACCAGAATGAGTGCTGGAGGAGTTGTAAAATGGAATTTACCTGTCACTTCTATTTCCCACTCTTTTGCCTCCTCTGTGTCCTCCTGTCATCCAGGACCAGTGGAACATTATAGTGTTGACCTCAACACTGCAGGGTACTGTGTGCACACTTGGCCTTGGGCTCCCCAAGTTGGTATAGTGTTGCCCCAGTTCTGCCCTGTGGCCGGCTTGGGTACCTCATGACTTTCTATTGCCAGAAGGTATCTATGCTTGCCCTCAAACCCTGCGACTAATGCTGCCTGCCTTTCCCAGAATGCCCTTGGGCTGTCAGAGGCCTAGAACAGCAAGGTGTGGCCTGAGCTTGACAGCCATCTTGCTTGGAGTTGACAAAAGTGATTAAGTCATCCAACAAAGCTCAGTGGTAAAGGCTGAAGTTCTGGTTCAAGCAAGCTGGGTGAATGCCAAGGATACTTTGGCTTCATACTGTCCATGCCCCTCATATTTCTTTCCTCAAGGCTCAGTGTAGGGAAATGAGTACTCATCCTGGTACAAGAAGACTTGGGTTTGAATTTGTCTCCTTCACTTACTAGTTATGTGACCTTGGGCAAATCTCTCAGAGCTGCTGTTTCCTCATCTTAAAATGGTGATAGTAATTGCTCCTCACCGCAGGTTTGTTGAGTGGCTCAAATGATATAATGAATTGAAAACCTTTTGTTTGAGCTATTATTATGAGTCCAGATACTGTTCTAATAGACAAGGAGATAGGAACTAGAAAAAGAGGATTCAGAGGGCTGGACTTATACCATTTCTTGCAAGTTATCCCATTTACCCCCATACCCCAACTCTCCAGTTGGCTCAAAGTCACCTCATCTAGAGCAAAGCAGATTGATGGTCTTGAACCCTGCACCTTGCCAGCATCTCCTTCTTTCCCCTAGGTCATCTTAGGGCTGAAGTTGTGGTGGGTGAAGGGAAGGGAAAGGCAGGTGACATTATAAACTGATGTTTTAAGAGAATCCAAGGTAGTCTTGGAAAGAGCACTGTCATGTAGTGGAACAAGCACAGATATGGACGTCTGGTGGTAGCAGAGTGAACTTCGGTGAGTTGCTTAACCTCTCTGAGCCTGATTTTACTCATTTATAAATCAGGGAACATAATATTTAACTTGTAGGATTGTTATAAGGATAAACTGAGATGGTTCATTGTAGAGATGCAAAACGGGTTTGGTAGGTAGTAAGCACTCAGTAAGTGACACCGTGAATAACTAGTAATCACTGAATAGTGCTGCCCTCTATGAAGACAGACCAGTCCAAGTGCTCTTTTAAGCTATCTCTGTCCTTTTTTTTCAGTGCTTCTTGGGATTCTCATCTGACTCAGGATTTCAGGGGTGAGGCCCCCCACTGTGGGGTTTGCACAAGTAGTGCCTTGCTGGGGATTTTTCTCAGGATTTGTAACTTTGAAAGACTCCTTAACTGTTGCTGCAAAAAAGGGCTGGTAGAAGTGGACATGTTTTAAAATGTCCAACATCTGACAACATACAGATCTGCACATAGAATATTCATTAATTTAAGAAAGAATTGGTGCTCCATAAAGTGAAGCAGAAACTGGGGTAAAATGCGCAACAAAATGTGGCATCTGCCTTCTCAGAGCTTCCAAGTAATTTCGGTAGAATACAGCCTACAGCTGGGTAAAGGAGACCTGAGCTGCCCACGTCCTTGGGGAGGAGGGAAGGCAGCTCACCCTGCATGCCAAGAGACTGGGTTTTTTGTCCAGGCTTTGCCACTGGTGTGACCTTGGAAAGATCTCTTCCGACTTCTGGGCTTCTGTTTTCCCATCTGGAAACAGGAGACTTGCACCTAATGTTGTCCTCTTTAGGTCTTTTCAACTCTCACTTACTGTTGTTTATTCTTTTTGTCATCATAGGCTCCAGGATCAGGAGAACAATGGATATTCTGGTTCAAGGTATGAATCAGATAATTTCAAAAAAGAAAGAGCTTAAATGGTTAAATGGGATAAGCTTGTTTCCATTTATTTATTTTTTGTCTTTCTTTGAGAAAGTTTAACTCGTGTTTGAGTAAATAATCATTGATTCAGCCAACATGGAGACTTCCAGGGAAAATGCTTATTGCCCAGAGAAGTGACTAAAATGACCATAAATACCCAAAAGGAGAATAATTTTTCCTTAAAATCCCTATGCCACAGATGGATGAAAAGTTACTGTGGGTGGAGCAGAGAGTGATGTCTTCAGGTGAATTTTGGTCCTGATCTATAAGTCTTCTCCCAAAGGAAGGCTTTTTCTCATGGACATCCATTTCTCAGCAGGGATTTGTGAAGATGCTGCATCTGTAACTCTATTAGGTCTCTACAGCAACCCTGGTGGGTGGGAAGCAAAGGCATGATAACCAGTGAGAGATGGTAAAGCATCCAGGGACAAGCAGGAGGAAGAAGCCTTTGCCACGCCTAGGTGGATAAACCCAGTAGGTGTTGGAACCAGTAGCTGGGGGATTCAGTTACTGCCAAAACCTGGCTCAGCTGGGAGGGAGTAGGGGAGATAAATGGCTTACATTTCTCTCTTCCTGTCCTTCAATTTTCTGTGGATGCCTCCCATTGTTTGAGTGTAACTAGAATGGAGGGCAAAAGAGATTGGCAATGTAGTCCACAGAGGGCAACCTCTTGAGACACAGAGCAGGGCATGGAAAGGCAAAGGACAGATAGAGAATAACCAGCATGGAGGAAGACCGAGAGTCCAGTTTTGGACATGGTGACTGTGTCTGATAGAGTATAAATGGAGCTGTTAGGCAGGCAGGTGGTTTATGAGTCTGTAGTTCAGAGGAGTGGTCCAACCTGGAGATATAAATTTGGGAGTCACTACTCATGAGATAGTTTAGGTTGAAAGGGATTTGTAAGGGATCTAAGAATACTCACATAATTATTGGGATGGATAAAGGTACAGACTCCAGACTGAGTATCTGGGAAGGACTCCCAGACAGCACTGCCATGGCCATTGTCAGGAACCTGTCCCACCAGAAAGCTGCTACCCACTCCAGAATCACACTCTCTGCTGGATCTGCAAAATAGAAGCCTCACGACTCACTTCATTGCCCCACATAACTCAATTCCAAAGCTACCTCTTACATGATAGGTAGAACTCAAACCACATGTATGAACCTTAGGAGCAAGGGAGGCTGTGATGTTGGTGTTTTTTTTTCCCCAATTCTTTATTTGGAAGGCAAGACTTCCACTATGGAGAACTAACAAAATGAGAGATATTCACCACATAGTATGACCACATGGCACTGCCAATTGAAGACATGGTAAAATGTCAGATAGTGGAAGATGCAGCAGTGGTGAGGCCAGCCACCAATGACCGGAGGGACAATCGTATGCATGTGTCCCTGAATGCCAGCTTACGAAGACCACAGACCAGGCACCATCCCCAATTTTGGCCAACTTTACTTGGAAATATCTGGTTTGAAGTAGGCATGAAGTTCAGTGCAATGGGCAATGCTGAAGCTCTGCCCATATCCCCTAGGATGACTTTATTGCCATTTTTGTGTACCCTCTGGCTTTCATGTGCTTTCACTTCCAACAGCTAGGAATGGAAGCTCTTTTTCAGAGGACTGATTGACCTTGGACTTCTGGGGCCCACCTGGCCTGCATCCACATATGTCCCTGTGGCTGACCTTACTCAGTGGCTGGCAGGGGCAGGAATGTGAAATCCCAGCTCCCTTGGTTCCATGCAGATCAACTCTGAGGGCTTGGGATGAAGCCCCCCTCGGCGGGACTTTGCCTGCTAGTGCACCCTGACTTAGTGTCCTCCCCTTTCCTGCCTTGCTTCTCTAATTGCCTTACCCATATTTCCTGAAACACTTTCCCGAGAAACCAGGTCCACACACACCCTCATCTCATGCTCTGCTTCTGGTAAACTCCACCTGAGACTTTCTGTCTGAGGAAAGTAAAGTTACCAAATTTGGGCACTCTGAGTCTGCAGTGTGTAAAATGTGTCCCTACCTGCTATATCCCTCATGAGCACTTCTTATGTACTAAGTCCTGGGTTAGGAACTGGGGGCATCATGGTAAACAATATCATGTCCCAGGCCGCAAGGACCTCATTGATAAATGAAGCAGATAGAAAGCAAGTAAGCCATCAGAATTCAGAATAATAAATGGTACTTTAGGATGAAATTCACAATGGACACTGGTGGGGCCCCCAATTCAGGCATGCGGAGCTAGGAAAGGGAACATGAAATGCCCCACTCTTCATCTTGGGTTTACTAGAAGGATTTTCCAAAGCAGAATCAACACCAAACAAGAGGCTTTTCAGACTCTCATAGCCTTGGACTTCAATGAACCAGGTGCCCACAGAGCAGCTGTTTTCTCTTCCTTTCTCTCCCACAGGGGTGGTAAAGGAGCCATGGACCCAAGTGGTTAGCTGGGTAGAGGACTACCCATACTCTATGGGGCAGTAGAGGAGAAACCTGATTTCTTTGACCTGCCCTCTCCATGACGAGGGGCATAGGTGTGGGCCAGGCCTCTCCCCCAATACAAATATTTTCCCTCTATCCACGGGGGTGTGAAGGACTAACATTTGTGGAGTATCTATTACATGTGGGGTACTGAGGTTGGCCCTTTGTGTATGTTCCCTTATTTAATCCTTTGTTGATTAACTCAATGAAAATAAACAACTCCAGAGTCAGTTTTGGAAGGTGTAGACAGGCCTGGCTCTAGGAGGCCTGGTGATACTAACAAAGTTTGACTTCAAAGTCTCCCTTCCTCTTTGATTTCTGTGAGACCCACTCCACCCCATGGGCTAAGCACCCAGATAGCTCTTCTATCAGGAGGACAGGAAATGTCTAATGAATTTATTCACTCAAATTAGGAACCCCTCCCAGGAGAATTTGTGTTTTCCAAGGCAGCCAGGGAGAGGGTGGTGCTGCAGCCAAAGGAGTGAATCACTAATAGTGGAATCCCAGGCATTCAGGGAGGTCATATTTCTGGGGTAGGCTCCTTCTTGAGACTGTTGATATTAAACAAAGGTGGCAGCCACCTATTGTCCCCCTAAAGGAGATTATCCCTGTGGGTGTGGTGGGAGAGGGTGGGGAGAGGCATCTCCAGGCTGAAGCCAGGGCTGCCTGATTCTCAAAACCAAATATATTCCTTCAAATGAGAAATGGCTTAAAAATCCATGCAGCCTCCCTGAATGTGGGGAGGAAATCCTACTCTTCTCTCTGAAAATGGGTTCCCTTCACTTGGAACATGGTGCGGTCATTGTGCAATGTCCCAGGTGGTAGAAGTGTTTGGGCCTCTTGTTTTCAGGGCTGTGCTATTTCCAAGAAGGAGTGGTGGCCTTTGAGTAACATTGAGCCACTGAATAGGTGCCCCAGTGCCAAACGAGGGAGCCAAGTAAAGGCAGAGAAGGAAAGTTCTGACTTTTATGCAAAGATGAGACAGCTGCCCCTGTGCCAGCCAGATGGCAGCCCTGTTCTTCTGCAGCAGCCTTGGGGTTAGGCTGGGGTCAGAGCTGGGCTGTGGCAGGAAGGGGGCAGGCCAGGCCAAGCTGGAGAGAATGGCGGAGTCTCCAGCAACCTGGTAGAAGGATGTGAGAAAAGCAACCCTGGGCAGGAGTTGAAGGCTTGGTGGAGAACACCCCTCAACAGCACCCCATGGATTTATAAGAGCCATGCTGGAGAAAAGGGTTTTCCCCCTTATACGAGTAACTTCATCATCAACAGTAATAACTACTACCATTTATTGAGCATTTATTTAAGTCCTTACAAAAGTCCTATTCACTCATTCAACACACATTTATTGTGTTCCTATTATGGGTCAGGCATAGTCTAGGCACTTAAAATAGATCAAAGGACATGACAGACAAGACCCTTGTCCTTGTGGGCAGGGCTACAATCTGCAATTAATAATATACAATTCCATGGGGCACCACACACACAGGGTGCGTTTTGAATGGAGTGCCTTGGAGTTGAGCAGCCTGACAACCCCTCTTTGTGGAGCTCCCATTCCAGTGGAGGTGACAATTCCAACAAGGTAAGTGTGACTATTCCCCTGTGACAGTCTGGGAAAAGGAGACACAGAGGGGTTAACTAACGTGCTCAGAACTAGTTAGCCAAAAATGACTGCGCAGGGATCCATAGCAGAGTCTGCCTGGTCTGAACCCCTTGCTCTTCACCTGTGCCGTGTACCTGCCCTTCTCTCACAGGTGGGTATGGGAAAGAGGGAGTAGATAGGTTGGCGAAGTCAGAGCTAGTTGGTTGACCTAGTAAAAGGTACCGTTTCCTAACTGGGTGGACTAGAAAAGGCCCATAGGTAAGAAGGAATCCCACTATGAGCCTAATTTAGCTATAGGGAAGCTTGGTGGTAGCTGCTGCCTCCATGGAGAGGTTTCCTCCTCTCTATTCAGAGAGATCTATCCTGGGGCCATCCTTATTGCTTTGTAGGGCCAGAGCCAGCTATTTGTTCATCATTTAGTAAATGTCCTAGTATGCTTGGGGACAGAGAAGTAGTTCCAGGCCCCTAAAAATTTTCGAAGCTGAGCCTCCAAACTCCTTTGGTTAAGAACAGAATGAAAAGGGTTGTCAGGTGCCCTTGGGTCAGTTTCCTGCATAGAGTGAGCCTGTGCGGCAAGAACAGAGATGGCGCTCTCCTCCGCTGAGCTCACCCCTGCTCCGGTTGGATCTAGTTTTCATTGCGATGAACTTGAGTCTCGTCTTCGCCAGACGTGATACTCCAGGCATGAGTGGGAGAGAGCCATTTCTAAGTTCTGCCTCCTGTCCAAGCTTCCATCTTGAGGAAGGAAGAAAGATGGCGTCTGGTTGTCCTTCCCCTCCTCTTCAGCTGTGTCTCCCTTCTCTCACCCCCAGCTGCACCTGTGTGTGTCCTGGGCTTCTGGGGCCTCGACAGAGCTGCCCCCTGGGAATGGTATCCTTGGGACTTTGAGGAGGAAGATTATCAGGGGCTTCTTTCTGTGGAGGACAGACTCAAAATGAACACGTGCCTTGGAAGGCTGATATCTAAGTCTGCTGTACCATGCCCATTCTTCTCCCGTGGTTTGGGTTTCTCCTTCTGTGTCTTCCCATTCTCATTGGCACCTGGAGCCCAGGGCAGGGGTGAGAGAAAGGACTGTTTGGGTGAAGAGGACATAGCTATTTGGAGGAAGGCAACCAACCCTGAATAAAATCCATGTCACTTGTCTCCTGGGCTCCATGAGATAATTTCAGTGTATGTGGATGCTGGGGCTTGTCCCCCAGTTCCCCCAGAGTTCCTGGAAGTCTTTATCTTGGTACTTGTAACAGAGGAAGGAAGTCAGAGTTAGGGCTAGTGGAATTGAGTAGAGGGAATGCTAATTTCTTCTTTTTAACAGATTCAAGGATTTCCTTCTATGGGAGCCAGAGCTTATCACCACCTGTGGGGTAGGGCTGAGTTCAGGTGTCAGGAGAATTCCTTCCCTCTCCTCCTTCCCACAACTAGTGCTCCCAATTCCCACACATTAGTTCTTTAGATGGATATTTTGATAAGATGTAAAGCCTTTAAACAGTTATTTGTCACTAGCTCTTTGGAGGTGATGGAGGGGCTAAGAGAAAATTATTACCAAGAAAGTTATTAGGGTGCTGGAGACTGAGAGAGGGGGAATGTTAGAGGGAAGCTCGTTTTGCAAAAAAGCAAACTTCACCTTCCTCTCCATTTTGCTTAAGACCATTGTTGCCTGGGCAGCCTCTTTTTGGAAAAGTAATTTTCATGAAGTTTGGGCCAAGGGTGGCAAAGGGCCTGGTATAGTTGCTGCCACCCGCCCCTGCTTTCCCCCCACCTTAGAGCAGACATCCTTTTTCCTGCTGAATGTGATGGAAGCCTCAGATCCTTCTCAATGCAGCATTCCCTGCAGCCTCCCTCAATCTGCTGAAACCCATTCCCTCTTCCTGTTCCCACCTTTTGCCATTAATTCTCTACAGTTTCTTATTCCTGAGGACCCCCATCTTATTGTTGTGAGTTCCATAGAACTTGGAAACCTAGAAGACAATTTTGTGTTGGGTCACAGATGTCCTCTGCACTTGATGGCTTTCAGTGCCTACTAACCTTGACTGACTCACCGGTATCTATTTGTTTCTTCTACCCACCAAGCTGGTTCTCTAGGCTCAGCAAGAGTTCTAGCTGAGACTCATGGCTCCATATTCCTTCTCTTACTAATGAGGCGTTGTTCCTTAATTACTAGGTGCAGGATGCCCAAATTGCTTTCCTTTGTTTCAGTGGATTTAGCAAAGGGCTCACGAATATTTCTTGTCTCTGACATTTTTCATTCTTCATGAGCGCAGAGGTCACTGAGCTGGCCATCAGGTCAGATGAAAATTAGGTGCAAATTAGAGTGAATGGCGACCTGCCTGCAAAGCGATAACCGATGAGAAATTCATCTTAAATAGTCATTGCGGCATTCAGATCCTTTGATACAAATCTTCTTGATACTCTGCCAACTTGTTTAAAATAATAATTAAAAAAAAAAACTAGAATGTGGGAGGAATGGGTGTTCCAGGCAGCATAATATCCTAAACGATGAAAATGAACAAAACTATGAAATTAAATCACTAATAGTCCTCACTGTAAATAACTTCCAAAATAGACGAGCCTAAATTTCCTACCTCGGGGTGTCCCATCTCCTGAACATAACTGAGTCCTTCATGATTCAGAGTTACAAGCCCTGAGGGTCCTTCTCCTGAGAAGCAGAGAGTGGGGGAAGTTAGCTGAATATCGGCTGGCTTTCGGATCCATTGGGAAATTGTCATTTTTGGATTATATCCCAGATAATTGTGTGTGTGTTTTAAAATCAGTTGTTTCTTTCTCATGAAAGCTGGAAAATTCATGAAAGGTAGAGGATTGTTGGAATTCCAGTTAATAGATGCACTTTTTCTCCGTCTCGTGCAGCTTGTCTCTGAGGCAAAATGATTTAATCCTGGCGATTTGGGCAAAAATGGTCTGAGATTACAATAGTCATTATCCTCAGAATCACCACCGCCAATGCACTATGTAATTCTGGGAAATCACCTACTCTCTCTGAACCTGTTTCCTCCTCTGTAAAATGGACAGGGAATAAGGCAAGACAAAATATTTAACCTAAGTGAGGGAAGTGCATTATGATTGCTCTGAAAACTTGTAGAAAGACATTAGACATAGCTGTCTTTAATATTATGTTGGCATTTATTTTATAAAATAAAGTCTATTGAATTTTCCATGATCAACTAACTATATTCCTTGTATTCATTTTAGAGAATTCAGAAAACTAGAAGGGGGAAAACAAAACAACATATGAAGTCCTTCTACTCAAATATAACCACTCTAACTTTTTGTTTATTTCCTTCTCATCACTTTTTATGGACTTTTAAAAAATGGATTGAGCCTCATGAGTATTGAATTTAGTTTCCCATCTTTTCTTAATATTTTAACTTTGTAAGCATCTTTTCATATTGCTCCATTCTCTATATGGACATTTTACTTGTCTGAACATTATTAAATTGAGTGGATATATCATCCATTCTTCTTCCATTGCTTCCAATTTTTGGTTATTTAAAGAACATTATGGGGAGGCAGATGTGGCTCGGGCAGTTGGGTGCCTGCCTGCCTCATGGGAGGTCCTGGTTTTGGTTCCTGATGCCTCCTAGGAAGACAAACAGGACAGTGAGCTGCTGCTACAGACTGGCATGGTGAGCTGATGCAGCAGGATGACACAACAGGAAGCAGTGAGATGATGCAGCGAGGAGACACAATGAGAAAACACAGTGGGAGACACAACAAGCAGGGAGTGGAGGTGGCTCAAGTGATTGGGCATCTCCCTCCCACATGGGAGGTCCTGGGTTCGGTTCCCGATGCCTCTTAGATAGAGGACAAGCAGACAGAGAGCACACAACGAGCAGACACAGAGGGCAGACAGTGAAGCATAAGCATCAGGGGGTGGGCGGAGGGAAATAAATAAGTTAAAAAAAAATAAAGTACTTTATGAAAAACAAAGTTTTGTATAGAAATTGTTTCCTATTAAAGAACACTTCCTTTGTGCAGATTCAAGAAACTGATTGCTGGTTCAAAAAGAATGAGAATTTTTCAGGCTTATAATCTCTATTTCCAAAAGGCTAGGGATAATTTTAGATACAGCCATTCACAGATGGGGTTGGTGCTGTCAGGGAGCAATGAGGTTGTAGATCTAAGGATGTTGATCACTTGTAGGGTAAAGCCCAGCATTGAATATCTAGGGAGGGTAGGAAGGGTCATGGTGTTTCCAAAATTCCTGTATAGGAGAGGCTAAGGTGACCTCTTGTAAGGGACATAGGAGTTTTCCTTGAAGCAGCATGTGCTGAGCAAGCAGCTTTTTCTGCAGTTTATGTGTTTCTTTGGGATGACTTGTAGGTTTGCTGATGGAGATAAAAGAGAGTCTAAAGCCCCCCCAACCACCCCTTGGCTCTGCCACCTGGGGGACTGTTGCCACTAGGAACCATTTAAACCTCTCCCACCTCTGCTTTTTTGTGACTCCAGGACTCTGCCACTGTCCAGACCACCTGCTGGACCCAGGCCTTCAGCTTTCTCACGCCAGCCCTGCTCATCTTCCCTCTCTTTTGCTCCATACCCAAAGTCACCGAGAGGTGTACCCATCCTTTCACTTCCAAAGAAAGGCCTGTCACTGTGAGCTCTCCGGTGCTTCTCCCCAGTGCTTCTCGGTAGCACAGTCTGATGAGCGCTGCTCTCTGGCGTCCTCAGCTGCACTCTGAGGAGACGTCACTACCGTGAGAGATCTGAATCAGGCTGTTTTCTCCCCGTGGCACTGTGCGCGTTGGCTGCTCCGCCAGAAAGCCAGACCTATTTTTACCTATCATTTTGATGCTATCTTGGTCTGTAATTGGAATTGAGCTCTCAGTGCGGAACTTCTTACTCAGAACACAGGATTGAGGAGACGCCGAGGCTGAGCTCTGGCAGGACTCTTCCCCGAGGCCTGCTGGCAGGGCCGGCTCTTGTTTCTTAGAGCCATGGGGTGGTCAACAGGTGGGCGTTTCTTTCAGGAGTGACTTCTTGCTTTTTCAATAGCTATGGGCCATGCTGAACACCACTTTTGCTGCCTTCTCTGAATTATTTGATGAGTGTGCAGTTGAATTGCTCCATGGTTT
>JAQZBX010028994.1:0-27536 GCA_029593785.1 Cabassous unicinctus
ACAAACACATGTTTCCAATCCCCTCTCAGGCCCCCTCTCCCCCTTCCCAGCCCCTTCCCATTTCCTCTCTGAGGCATCCATTCACATGTGGAACTCATTAGGAGACCCTCAGGGCCCGTAACCCAAGCCTGGCCTGGGCTCGGGGAGGGGGGCCCTGGCCGCAGCGCCCATGCTGAGACCCAGCAGTCGCCCTCTGTCTGGCCTGTGTCTGGCCCTGTGCAGCCACGAGCTGGAGACCACAATGGGCTGGTCATGGCCAAGAGGGCTGCTGCTGGTGGCAGCCCAGCTCACCCCGCCCCTCTCCAGCCTGCTTTCTGCGGCACTTGTCTGAGCATCTTCCCCAGGCCGGCGCAGCTTCTCTCCCCACTGGGCAGCCGACCTGCCAAGGCCGGGGGTGGGCTCTGAGCAGCTAACCTGATGACCTCGGCCTCATCCATTCATTCAGGGACGCCCAGAGAAGAGAGCGTGGTACGTGGGACAGCCTTGAGCGACACAAGACCACCTTCTCCCCTGAGGTGGACACCGAGGGCCAGGGGGCCAGGGGACGTTATGCGAAAAACTTGGAGCTTTGGTCACCGGAGTTTGGGAAATACCAGGATGAACAAAGTAACACCAGCCACTTCCCTGTAGGACTCATCAGAGCTTTCAACACCTTTGTGTGCAGTGCAGCTGGGGCCACAGAGTTCATGGTGTTTCCCAAACTTTTGCCCACGTGACCCTTTTCATCAGGGTGTACCTAGACAGGTGTTCTACGACACCCACTTGGGAAAACACTGTCAGAAGAGCCCCAAGGAAGGACGGGACCCAGCCACCTGATGGAACAAGCTCCCCGAGGGCCAGGGCAGAGGTTGCCTGCTGGATCTGAGCAGAGGGATGAAATTAAAGGAGGGTGGGTGGCAGGGGACTGGGGTGGCCCAGGCTCGGAGGCGGGACCACACCGAAGCCGCGCCAGGGCCCCAGTGACGCTGATTCCCTTCCCGTTCTGGTGCTTCCTCATTGGGGGTGGGCAGGCAGGGAGTGGGCACAGTCAGAGGCGCAAGGCCGCGGGTGGGCCTCGCCCCACGGGTGGGACCTCACAGGCAGGCCGGGGGTATTGGGAGAGTGAGCCCATGGCCCACCCCACCATGACCTCTGTGTCAGTTTCCCTCCCTCTTGGGGCCAGCCTCTCTGCTCAGAGGCCCACTGTGCCCACAATCTTGGGCTCAGCTGCTCACAGGTCCCTTCCCATCCCTTTGCTCCAGGAAGCCTTCCCGCAGGGGTCCTTGCCTGCCCCCAGGGCCTCCTCTCCACTGTGCAGGCACATGGAGGACTGAGCAGGGGGCCATGTGCCCAGCCCTGGGCTGGGCCCTTCCCATGGCTCCTTTTCTCCTGCCTTGCATGGTATACTGCTCCCCCATTTTTCAGAGAAGGAGGGGAGGTCAGTGGTGGAGTCAGGACTAGAACCAGGTCTCTTGGCCAGGCTCCCCCTCTTCACCCACCTCACCCCTGCCCCCTCCCAGCAGATGCGGTACACTCACAGCCTGGTTCTCTGCCAGCCAGCTGAGGTCCCCATAAGGCTGCCCTGCTCACCAGGGTGCCCAGCACTCACCTCAGGGCCTGGCAGGTATCAACAGTTGGCACTGTCTGGCATGGGTGGGCCAGACCAAGGCCACTCTTGCTCCCTGCAGTGCATGGGAGTGATCGGGGGCGGGTGATCCATGCCCAGTCCCTCGAGCCAAAGAGACCCTCCCCTCTGACGGTTCCAATGCAGAATCTGCTGGCTGCCTGCACCCCTGGGAGGTGGGCAGAGGTATTGCCCACTTCTAGATGGGGAGATTGAGGCCTAAGCATGGGGGTTCAGCAGGCAGCACAGCTGTGCCCCCCTCCCCAGCTCCACAGGGCTCCAGCCGGCCTTGGTCTTCACGTTGCTCCCTCACGTTGGTGGCTGCGTGTCCATGTAGAGCCCGTGGCCTGGGGAATCCAGCCACTGCCCAGCCCGAGTTCTTGGGCCGGGCCTGTAGTTCTGAGGTGGTTACGGCTTTAGGGTCTCTGAACTCCAGCTATCACCAAACTGCCCTCTCAACACCCCCATCCTGGCAGCCTTGGGTCCCCGGCTTCGTCTAGGGCTCAGATCTGGAGAGGCTTGGGGGGCTGCAGGGCCATGCCTAGGGGCAGGGAAGGGGGCCCCTGGTCCACCCTGTCCCTGCCTCAGAGGGCCCCACCAGGAGCACTGAGGGTCCAAGTTTATTAGCCTTCCCCTTGCTCTCCCAGAGACCCTAATCTGCAGGAGGGAGTCTTCCATGTCTGGGGGCTCGTATTCCCAGGCAAGAGAAGGGCTGGGTGGGGTCTGGTGAGGACAGGCAAGGAAGGGGAGACCCCAGACTGTTTCCTGGTGCCACCACAGGTGCCTGCCTACCTGGGAACACCCCACATCAGCTCCAGGCAGCAGCTGGACAGCTGAGACCGTGGGAGATAGCACTGGGCTGTGAGGCCCCAGGCCAGCTAGTTCCCAGGCCATTCACTGGGCTTCGTCATGTCACCATCACGGTCACCATCAATGCCTTGTAGGAGGGATTCCTGAAAAACAGGGCTGTGTAGGATGGCGGGGAGGGAACCAGACAGGCTTGGGTGGCAGACAGGTGCTAATGGGGCGATTAGGTCTAGAAGCTCCTGGGAGACCTGGCCCCCACTTCCCACCCCTTGGCCCACCAAGGCAGACCCAGCCCAGGCCCCTGGCAATCCCCGGAGGCCCACCCTCCCAAGTTGGACTGGTTTCACTGTCAGGAGCCCGCCACTTGTTGGCTCTCCCGATCAAAAACCAGAGGCAAAACAGAATCAGGGCACTGCCTCTCTGCCCCAACTGCACCACCACCCCTTGTATTTGCTCTGACCAGAAATGCCTGCCCGAGATGCCTTCCTGCCCCCCAGCTCCCATTCAAACCATAGGGGCCTCCAGACCCTTCCTGGCAGAGCTGGCCTTAAAGTGACCAGAAGCTTTAAGCAGGAGGCCAAGAGTGACCTGGCAGCCCAGAGGGCCCCCTGCTCCCTGAAAGCTCCAGCTTCCATCACTCACAGCCCCAGATGGCCCTGGGGTGGTGTGTAAGGGGGAGGGGAGACAAGCCTGAGGAGAAGATTCTAGGAAGGGGATGCAAAAGGAGAGGCTCTGGGGCAGGGAGCCTGGCCCAACTGGGTTTACCTGAGCCCTTTCCCTCTCTCTGCCTGCTTCCGGGCCCGAGGAAATCAGATCCAGTCTGCCTGGCTTCTCCTGGTCTTCTAGGGATGACCTCAGTGTCAGCAGATGGGGCTCCCAGCTGAGTCAGAGCACCCCCACCCAGCCCAGCCCCTCCTCCAGACACGGGGTGGGGGTGTGCGGGACTGAACCCAGGCTTGGGGCCCCAGGAAACCCTGGGTCTGGAGAGAGGTCAGAGATTTGGCTCAATCCACAGAGAAAAGATGGGCTGCACCCACCTTGGGAGAGGGAGGGCCCTCTCTGAAACTGGGAGACTGAGGCCTACAGCCGAGGCCAGGGGCCAGCCCTGCCAGGCATGGTGAGAGGAGGGGTCCATCCCTTCCTGGCCAGGAGCCTTCCGGCTCCCGGGAAGCTCCCGGGGTGACCCGGCAGGTCAGGTGGGACAGGCTGAGTCTCAAGTGAGGATGGAAGTGAGAGGCTTGGCAGGGGAGAGCCAAATGTCTTTTACATCGCAGGCCCCTGCTCTCATGGCTGACAATGCAGAAGACTCTAGAAGCAGGCGGGGGCTCCCATCCTGGCCCAGCCACGTCCCAGGTGCCCACTCCTGGCCGGGAGGATGAGTAGGTTTGGGGAGGAGGATAAGGTACTCGAAGGAAAGAGCTGGGAGAGGAGGGCTCCAGCGGAGGCACCAGTGGGTCTATGAGGGAGAGAGTGGAGGGTGGCTGGAGAATCCTGGACCCTGAGGGGAGGAGGGCAGCAGGGGCGGGATGACAAGGGCTGTGTAGGCTTGGGGACAGAGGCAGGGGGCTGGGAGGGAGGCGGGAGGAGGGCCTGGGCTGCGTCGTGGCAGTAGAGGGCAGGTGGCCTCTGATTCTGGGTCCTGGGATGGATTGGCCACGTCCACCACGCAAGCGGGGAGGGCATGTGACAGCACGTGTGTGGAGGGATGCAGCCCCTCTGCGCGTGGGGGTGAGCAGCTGCCCGTCTCCCATCCCCTCAGAGATGTGGACCGTAACTGGGCTCCGAGGAGCCTGGTATCTGGCGCCCCCCGTCCTGCTCCAGCTACAGTGAGGGCCAGCTGGGGACTCCTGAGCTGGGGAATGGAGCTCTGGGTTCAGCCCTGCCATGTGACCATGGACCGTGAGTCTCAGTTTCCCCTTCTGTCAAACGGCCTGACAGCACTCCCGGGGCTGATGCAAAGCCCAGGCGCGAGGCCAGAAGGCAGCATGATTTGAGACTTTTGAGACGCGTGCCTGCCTGGTAAGCCCACCGGGGCCTGTGGGTGGAGCCCCACAGCTGGCAGTTCCTCCCCCCAACGGCCCTTCCCACTGGTCTGTGTTTATGGGTTTCCTTCCCATCACCTGGGCCACCATGACTCACCCAGGCCCAGTGGGTGAATGAGTAACTGGCTGGGGCTTGAGCCAGGCCCTTGGGCAAGACGCTTCCCCTCCTGAGCCTCAGCTTTCCCATCTGTAGAGCGGACAGATGAGCCCTGCTCTGCCTACTTAACTGGGGAATCTGGGGAGAACCCCGGGCTGAGGATGTGAAAGCAGGAGGCTGAGGCAGGGGTGAGGGCAATGAGGGGCATGGCCTTTGAGCAGGGACGGGAAACAGGCCCCCTTGACGTCACATCAAGTCAGCCCCAAGCAGAGCTTAAAATGTCCACTTACCCGGGCGGCCAGTGGGCAGACCCCACTCCGCTCAGGGCTCCTTGAGGGCAGGGGAGAGCCATGCCTGGGAGAGTTGGGAATGGGAGTCTGGGTGGAGCCATGAGGGAGGCCTGGGCGGGCTCCACAGCTCTGGGTGACCTCTTGGGTGGGGGTGGGGGGCGGCTAGGATTCCCACGAGGAAAGGGAGTGAGAAGCCACACCTGGGCCTGCTCCACCCCAGCCCCTGGTATTTCCTGCAGATTGAACTGCCCCTCAGCGGGGAGAGGGTGGAAAACGCTGGGCCCCTCGGGGGAGGTAGGGAAGAAGGAGCAGACCCGCTGAGGTCAGGCAGGGCCGGCTTCCTGAAGCTGTGGCCCCGCAGAAGCTGGCGACGGCTTCAGAGGGCGGGGGCCTGGAGGGAGGACTCGCGGGGAGGCGGGGGCACTGGGCCCCGCGCACAGGTGGGGAACAGGTCAGGGTGAGGTGAGCTGCGGGAGGGGCAGAGAGGCCAGAGCCGGTCTGGATGTGAAGCGGGGCCTTGGCAGGTGGCTTTTCCCTCCCAAGCCTACCACAGTCAATTGACTGGTCGTGGCTGCCGGCAAGGATTTTGAGGCCAAGAGATAGCTCGCTAAGAAAACGTGCTGCGATTGACGAGGAAGGTCTGCCAGGGCCAAAGCACTGGAGAATAGTGGAAGCGCGTCCTCTGTTTTCCACCCTTGGGCTGGTTGCGGGGTTGGGAAAGACCACACTCTCAGGTGAGCGGCCACGGGGCTAGCCAGGAGCCTGGAGGCCTGCTCTGCCACTGCTGGTGGGGCTCTGAGAGGGACAGACTGTGCTGGCCTGGAGCCCTCTGCACCCCCACTTCACTGCCCTGGCTCTCCCTGGCATGGGGGTGCTCAGAAAATGAGAGTTCGCGAATGAACGGGCGGGAGATGCTCCCACCAAGACCTGGCCTCTCCCTTCACTCTTCCTTGTCTTCTCCAAGAGCCTTGGGGATTTCCCACGGATCTCCCAGGGCCTCACTTCCATCCTGCCACGTCTTGTTCTTTGATTTTTCTGGGCGTGACCCACTCCCCCGCCTGAGCCGATTGCCCCCCAGGGCCCTGCACTCCTACCCCCTCTGCCCCGCACACCTGGGCAAGGGAGGGTGTGGGTGAATGGGCAGGGGATTCCCCAGCACCAGAGCTGCTCTGGGTGACAGCTTCCCCACTCCGTGCTCCGTGCCACCATCCCCCGGGCCTGGCAGCCCCTTGCTGGAGAAAGGCAGGGGTGGACTCTGGTTCTTCCAGAACTTATCACCACGGAGATCCCAGCAACAGCCAGTGGGCCAGGGTGAGCCCCCTGAGACGTGCCTGGGAGGCCGGGGCAGGAGAGTGTGGATTCCAGCAGCCTGGCAACAGTCCCTCTGGAAGCTTCTGTCTGTGGGCACCACCCCCACCCCAACAAGCATGGCAGGTGTCCAGACATGGGTCTGTGGGTGCACATGTAACAGTGCACACACACGTGTACTGTGTATTTCAGCATCTGCACATGGGCCCGTGTGTAGGTGCCTGGGAACACATAGAGATACATGGCTAGATCTACATGTCTGTCTGTCCTTACACGTGTATGTGTACATGTGTGTATATCCACACGCAAGGCTGTGCACAGCCAGGAGTTCTGTCCAGGGCAGGCGTTGCTGGGACTTTCGAAGTCCAGTCCTGGCCCGGCTTAGACCTTAGCGGTCCTGAGGGCAGTCCAGACGGGCCTCACCAAGGCCAGGGGCAAGCAGAGTGACTGCCAGCCCTGACGTCAGACAGGCCTCTGATGGGCCACCTGCCCCGGCTGGGGGGAGCTGCCCTGGGCCCAGAGCAGCAGGCGTCATGCCCGGCACCCCGCCCCCCAGCCCTGCTTGCCTCTCGTGCTGGACCCACATGCGAGAGCTGCCCTCCAGTCACCAGCAGGAGCCCACCCTAAACTGTGGTGCTTGCCGGTGGGCTCCTCTTCGGACCAGGAGGCTGAGGAACTGACCCCCTGGCTTTTGCCTGTTGAAACACGGTGACCCAAATGGGCTCCAGTGGGGAAAAGGGAAAGTGTGTTTCCAAGTTGCCTGAACTTTTTTTTGGTGCCCCAGCTCGTGTGTCACCGAGCCCTGTGGTATGTGGGGTGAGGGGTGCACACTAGCTCACATCTGTTTTCGGGGACACTCAGCCCCTTCTAGAGGAACAGCAAGGGGCCATGAAACATCCCATGGCCACGGCCAGGCCTCTCTTCTCTGTGGTTCTGGAGCAGGACGAGGACAAGAGGGGAGGCGATTCCAAACAGGCCTGGGGGGCACAGGCTGGCACTGGCTGAACAGGGACAGTAATTTCCCGAGGGGAGACGGGGATGGCAGGAGGGGGGCAGACGTGCCATCGGGCCTCTGAAGGGAGAAAGTCTGGTGGTGGGTTGTTGAACAGTGGCTGTGGCAGGTTGTGCAGAAAAGATGGAGGCGGCAGGGAGGCTGGGAGCACAGGGCAGGGAGGAGGCCTCCCTGAGGGTGACGCCTGAGTTGGGATCAGAAGCCTGGTGGGGGCCAGTCCAGGCCAGGGACTAGCTCGTGCAGGGCCTGGAGGCGCCTGTGAGTGGGCACAGCCCTCAGAGGAGCGCAAACATAGCCTCCCTAACCTGGGCTTGTACCTGTGCTGGGGGCTGCAGGGGAGGGCGGGCCTAAACCCTGAAGAGCAGGAAAGACCACATTCCTGAAGAGGAGGACTAGCTCAGGGGACCAGGTTCCAGCCAGGAAAGCCCCTCTCCCAGGTGCCTTCTTCCCGTATCCTGAGGGGGGCCCACGGGTGCAGGGCAGGGCCCCCGGCAGGGCAGCGCCGGCCTCTTGCTGTTGAACTCTATGCAGGTTCCTGTTCTGCTCTGGGCCTAGTGTGTCCAAGGGTCCTGGCTGCCCTCCTCTCTCCAGGCGCCCCCTCCCCTGCTCCCCCAGGGCAGCCCGGCTGTAAACCAGCTTATGGCTGCTCCAGAGTCCAGCTGTTCAAGACTGGAGGCAGGACCTTCATTCAGGAACTGGGGCTTTGGGCCTCTGCTCCAGTCTGGGTGATGGAGTCTAGAGGAGCCTAGAGGGGGTCAGAGACAGGTGAGCTAATGTGAGGGGCAGCAGGGCCTCCTTTCCTGTCTCTAGGGGGTTCCTCCTCAGGCACAAGGGACTGCAGGGCACAGTGGAGGCTCCCATTTCAGTTGTGCCCAGTTCCTCAGCAGGGACACCTCAGCCCAAGAGACATGGCCCAGCCTCACCTGAGGACAGCATGGCCCTCCTGTTAACGTGGCCCTGACCTACTGGCATCTGACATCTTCTCGGGCATGCTCTGAGGTACCAAAACTATCAAGTTAGCAGAGCATGGTTCCTCCTGGGGAGGGGGCACCAAGCCCAATTTCTCCCCTAGAGAAAGAGAGGTCTCTCTTTATCCTGTCATGGCCTTGGAGAGCACCCAGATGGGCCTTGAATCAACCCTGGTGGAGCAGAGAGAGACGAGCAGGCTGCTTGGGCTGCCGAGTGGAGGACAGAGCGCCCGCTGCTGTCCCTCCAGCTCCAGGCAGTGCCCTCAGCGAGGCCCACCGAGCGAATGAGTCACTCGGCAGCAAGCCCCGTGGGCTTCTTCCAGCCCCTCTCCTGCGCCCTGCCCCTCTCCCCGACAGGCAGCACCTGGGCTGCTGGCCTAAGGGTCCAGCCTCAGGGAAGAACATCCTCCCCGCTGGATGCATTTGCCTGGTGGACTGGGTAGGCGTCCAGACATGCACTCAGTTTCACTAGGGAAACTGAGGCCTAGAGAGGGGAGAACCATACTCAGGTCACAACCGGTCAGCAAGTGGCAGGACAGAATCTGGATCTTGGCTTCTCAGGCCCTGGAAGCTCTTTCCACTAGGCTAGGGTCCCCAGGGAAGCAGGCTCTGCCCAAACATTCCTAGGACAACCCAGAGAGCGATTCTGCTCTCCCGTCTCCGGGCATCCGTTCCCTGCCAATAGGGCCCTTTTAAGAATGTGACTGCGAGGGAGACCTCTGCTCCTTTGGGGCACGGCCCTGCCGCCTGGGACGAAACCTTCCTGGTGGACGCATCCCTTGCCCGGAAGGCAGCGGGCAGGGGCACGCCCAGCTCCTCGTGGTTCCAGAAGCCCCCTCTTTTGCAAATCTCCAGCACCACCGACCCCTCTCCCGACCCCGGCCCCGCCCCAGCCGAGGAAGGGGCAAGGTGGCTCCAAGCTGACCCGCCTCAGGCAGAGTGGGGGGGTAAGGGTAAGCCCCCAGGAGGTGCGCCCCGCCCCCGCCGAACAGGGATTTCACTAGACGGACAGCAGGACCCAGCCACGGGCTCTGGCTCCAGCAAGGAAAGCGCGGCAGGCGCTGCGCACGCGCGCTGCGAGTCAAGCCGCTTTGTTCCAGCGCTACCTGCGGCTCCATTCACCTCCTCCGCCCCGCCCGCGAGCCCGCCCGCCAGCCCGCCCGCGAGCCGACACTCTAAGTTCGCGGAGGCCCCGCCCCTTCCCGCGCTGGGTGGGACCGACGGCGCGCCCCGCTTCCCTCCCCCACCGCCTACTTCGGCGGCGATTGGTCACCTGGGCGGTGCGCCCGCCTACCACGAAAGCTGATTGGCGCAATGAGAGGGAGGTAGGCGAAGGAAAGCAGATGAGAAAGGAGCGCGCCTCTCGCCCCCGCCCCGGCGGAAAAGTCACGTGGCGCTTCGCTCGGCGCCTGTCACCGCCGGCTGGTACAGCCTTCTTAAAGGGCCCGCGCTCCCTCCCCAGGGCTGGTCCTCCCCAGGAGTCCTCCGCCCCTGTCCGCCCGTCGCCCAGGTGCTGGTCCCCTCCAGGTCTGCTGGGGTGACAGCCCCTCCCCCAGGCCTCGGAGCCGGTGCCACCGTCGGGACGAAGCGGTCGCGGGAGACGGCGGCCGCCTAGAGCAGTGCCGGCACGTAGTAGGCGCTCCGCCGCCAGCTGCTGAATGAACTCGCCGGGAGGCTAAATGAATGGGGCCGGCTGGAGGCGGGAGGGGGCCCCGGGCCGGGCCGACGCGCTGCCTCCCGGGCCCCGCGGGCCGCCTGCCTGTGTGAGCGCGGGCGGGGGCCGCGGGCGGCCGTCCTAGCGGGGCCCCCGAGGCGGGCGCGGGCCTGGGGCGCCGGGGGCCGCGGGCGCGCCCGCCTACCCCGCGGGGAGGGGCGGCGGGGCGCGGCGCCTTTAAGCCGGGGCGCCGGCCTCGCGGTCCCGCCCTCCCGAGGACGCTGGGCGCGCGGCCGCCCGAGCCGCCGTTTAATTGGGGCTGTCAGGCCGCGGCGCGCGCGGAGGGCCGGGCGCGCGGGACGGAGGCCGGGAGGCCGGGAGGCGGCGGGAGGCGGGCGCCGGGAGACGCGGCTGGGGCCCGCGCGGCCGGGGCGCCGTCCCAGGGCAGGGCTGCCCGGCCCCGGCCCGCCCGCGCTCCCCATGAAAACCCAGCTCCGCGGGCCCCCAGCGCGGGCGCACATGTCGGCCTCCGGGGCGGCGGCGGCGGCGGGCACCGGGGCGGGGGCCGAGCCCGGCGCGGGGTCCGGGAGCGGCGCGGGCGCGGGAGCCATGCCCTGCAAGAGCGCCGAGTGGCTGCAGGGGGAACTGGAGGCGCGCGGCGGCGCGTCGCTGCTGCTGCTCGACTGCCGGCCGCACGAGCTCTTCGAGTCGTCGCACATCGAGACGGCCATCAACCTGGCCATCCCGGGCCTCATGCTGCGCCGCCTGCGCAAGGGCAACCTGCCCATCCGCTCCATCATCCCCAACCACGCCGACAAGGAGCGCTTCGCCACGCGCTGCAAGGCGGCCACCGTGCTGCTCTACGACGAGGCCACGGCCGAGTGGCAGCCCGAGCCCGGCGCCCCCGCTTCGGTGCTCGGCCTGCTCCTGCAGAAGCTGCGCGACGACGGCTGCCAGGCCTACTACCTCCAAGGTGAGGGCCGTCCCGACACTCCCACTGGGTTGGGGTCGCCCTGGCGGCTCCCCGACGACCCGCCGGAGGCGGCTGCTTCTCCGAGCTCAGCCTGCCCGGGTGGGTGCCACGTAGCCCCCTGGCCGCATAGCCCCTCCTGGGAGCCCGCGCCAGCGGTCAGGGTTTGGGCAGGTGCTGGTTGGAGGGGCTGGGGGCGCCCTGCGTGCCCTCTTTCTCTGCAAGATTTCAGTGGGTGGAACAAACTTTTTCCTGCCTGGGCTTTCCTTTTTTCCTGATTGATGGGGTGTCAGCAGCATCCCGGCTGGAGCTGAGTCCTCCAGAGGAGGGACCCCCGAGGGTGGCAGGGCCCCCAAATCCAGCTCCTCCAAGCTAGAATGCACGTCGCCCCAAGGCAAGGGGCAGGGCGGGCGTCTTTCACAGTGCCATCCCACCCCCCAGGGCACGGGGACCGTTTGGGGCAGGGGACACCGGGCATCTCTGCATCGCTGCCACCACCCTGGGATCACTGCCTCTGGAAGGTGCTTAAGAAGGGGGCAGGCAGCAGTGTCCCTTGCCCTGGCACCGGGTCTCCCGGATGGCCTAGGTCCCTAACCTGGTCTGCCAGGGAGCTTGGAAAAGGGGGAGACACTGCTGGGGGGCGAGTGGCTGCAGCCGGTGTTTCCAATTAACATTCCAAAATGGCCTCTTGCTGGCAATGGGGCGGGAGGGGAGGGGAGGGGAGGTCTGCGGCACCCTCGGGCGCAGGGCCCGTGCCTAGCTGCAAGGCGCTCCCCATCTCCCTCGTCCCTGTAGCCCCCAGTGGGCCTCCCCCCTGCAGTCCTAAGGCTGGGGTGCCTTGTTTTCTAAGGAGAGTGTCTGGATTAGGTAGAGGTGGAACCCTTTTACGAACCTGCCCGGGCCGGGGAAAGGGGAAAGGGCCAGCCGTCCCCTTCTTTCAGCCTTCCTGGGCTACGGCTGAGAGGGGGTAAAAGCCACCAGGCCCTCTCTGCCTCGAATGGACCCAGATGCAGCTCTGATCCCTGCCTTCTCTTCTGTAAGAGAGGTTTGGCCTGAGACGGGGTTGCCTGCTCTCTGTTACTACATAGCAATGATCGAGTCCCCATGTGTACCAGGCGAGCTTGGCGGCTGCACAAGGGGAATGAGCTGGGACCTGTCCTTCTGTCCCTAAAGATGGTGGTAGGGCCGGGGGCCCTGAAGTGCCATGACTCAGGGTACAGAGAGCTGGACTGCAGCTCTCCGCAACTAGTCCCAGTTCGGTTGCTTACCATCTGTGAGGCCTTGGGCACATTTCTTTACTTCCTTGGGCCTCAGTTTCCGCACCTGTGAAGTGGGTCCTTGGATAGCTGTGGAGAACATGGGAGAGGGTACATGTGCATCGTGCTTGGCACGGCCCTCTTGATGTGGTGCGTGACCTGGGGGGCCCTGGCCATCGTTGGTGCTGTGCTTCCCGCTTGGGCTGGGGGCACTGGGAGGTGGCATTGGCTGCCTCTCACCCAGGCCCCGTCTCACCCCTGGCTGCAGGTGGTTTCAACAAGTTCCAGACGGAGTACTCGGAGCACTGCGAGACCAACGTGGACAGCTCGTCCTCGCCGAGCGGCTCACCGCCCACCTCAGTGCTGGGCCTGGGGGGCCTACGCATCAGCTCTGACTGTTCGGATGGCGAGTCGGACCGAGAGCTGCCCAGCAGTGCCACCGAGTCAGACGGCAGCCCTGTGCCATCCAGCCAGCCGGCCTTCCCCGTCCAGATCCTGCCCTACCTCTACCTCGGCTGCGCCAAGGACTCCACCAATCTGGACGTGCTCGGCAAGTACGGCATCAAGTACATTCTCAACGTCACCCCCAACCTGCCCAATGCCTTTGAGCATGGTGGCGAGTTCACCTACAAGCAGATCCCCATCTCTGACCACTGGAGCCAGAACCTCTCCCAGTTCTTCCCCGAGGCCATCAGCTTCATTGGTAGGTGCTGCTGTGCTCTGGGCAGGGCAGGTGGGTGGGCGCGTCCAGGTGTGTGCAGGACTCTGAGTGTTGCCCTCACCCAACTGGGTACCTCTGGGCCTGTTGAGACCTGTGTGTGCCCTGCGTGTGCCAGCGCGTGCCCCTGGGTGTACCCGTGCCCGCTGTGAGTCAGTGAGGCCCTCGGGCTCCTCTGCCTGTCGGTACCTGAGCGGTCCTCTGAACCCTCAGCTCGTGGCACCTCGTGGGCTCTGCCGTCCAGCTCGTGCTTCTCTGGCTTCGCTGTTGTTTTGAGCTTAGCAAGCTGAGACATCGCAGCACACAGACCTCCCACGGGTTTCACTCGCTGTGTCATGCCTCAGCCCACGTGTCTCTCCAGGGTGGGGGCTGTCACGGTGCTCCTTTGGGCCTTCTCATGTACCTGAGGGGGCTGACGGGTGGCCTGGAGCCAGTGGGCAGCTGTCAGGATGTATTACCCAGAGTGACTTGCTGGGGCCCCAGATCTTCTCGGGTGGCCTGTGGGGCTGGTTTGGAGTATAGGGGTGTGCAGAGAAGGCGGGGGAGGCTGAGGAAGCTGTCCCCCAGATCAGTACAGCCTGCTGCCCGGCTGAGAGCCCTCTGAGGCCCCTGCACCCCCAGCCTCAGCTGGCCTGGGCTGTGCAAGCCGCCTCACCTCTGGCCACTGCATCCGGCAGCCTCCTTGGCCAGCTGGGGGCCGTTAGGCTGCAGGTCCTCTCCCCAGCGCTCGCCCAGGGTGTGGGGAAGGGACAGTGGCTCAGGACAAATGTAAGCCCTGGGTCCTCTGAGCCTGGTGACCTGGTGTTTCTGCCCAGCCTCCGGTGGCAGGGTAGGGGTGGCCTGGGCAGTCTCCTCCCGCTGGCGGCCGAGTCCAGTGGAGGCCGTTTTGGTGGTGGCTGGGCTGGGCTGGCTCTAATAACAGGAAGTGGGAGGCTTCCCTGCCTCATCCGCTTACTGGGAACCCAAACTAGGTGCCTGGCTGGGGAGGGAGGAAGGAAGCTGAGGCCTGGGGGAGGGGCCGTGGCTGGGGCTGCCCGGAGCTTCCCAGCCCTGCCCCGGAGGACGTGGCCAAGAGGGCTCTGGGTGCTGCCTCAGCGTTTGTCCTCCCCCCGGGCAGGGAGGGGAGAGGGGAACCTGGACTCCCAGGGCTGAGCCTGACACCCAGCACCTCGTCCTTGAAGGCCCTTCTACCTCCCTGGGGGCGGGACAGGGCAGAGGGGTGGGAGAAACCTTTTCCTCCATTTCGACAAGTGAAGGAAATAGGCCCAAGCATCCCAGAGGCCTCGGGGGGTGGGACCAAGCAGCAGCCCCTCCACCCCTCAGCCACACCCTGAGAGGACTAAAAATAAAGCCAGCGGAAGCAGTTTCACTTTGGGTCACCCAGGAGTGGGTTTGGGAGCCAGGCGTTCCCCATATCCTGGTGTGTCACTGCTGGATGCTCGTCCCCCGCCCCTTTCCCTGCTCCCGGTCTCAAGACCAGAGCACACAGCTCCACATGAAGCCACAATATCTGCCTCCCCCAGTGCCTTAGCCATGAGGCTGCCCTGGGAGTCTCAAGTCTTGATTAAGCACCTACTGTATGTTTAGCCCTGGGTACCATTGGATGGGGCTGGGGTGAGGAGAGCAAGCTCTGCCAGGCCAGAGCCGATGAGTGCCAGATGAGGAACAAAGCATGTGTGTCATCTTGTAGGAGAGCATTGAGTGCCGGCTGTGTGCCTGGCTCTCCCTGGGCTAGGAGTCAGGCAGTTGGGGACCTCTTGTCAATCCATGTCCCTCGTGCAGCTCTGGCCCAGAGAGAGGCAGCCGTCCTGGGGTCCAGGGGAGGAGAGATTACGGGACTGAGTTAGTCAGTAGCTCGACAGGTATTTATTGAGTTCCTACTGTGTGAGGGCCAGGAAGCAGGTTGTGGGAGTGGTCAGCACTGGGGGAAAGCTGTGAGGGCTGGAGGGTGGGAGGGAGGCTTGCCAGAATTTGGTCAGCTGTGGTGGGAGCTGCCACTGGCACACAGGCCTGTTGGGAAAGGTCTAGCGAGTGGAGTGGGCGCGCCCCGCTTGAAACCCCGCGCTGACGCCTCAGGCGTGGCCCTCGTCCCTGGCCTTGGGGGCTGGCTGGCCAGACGGTAGAGGCACAGCCACGCGCTCCCATCTGAGGAGCCTCCCTCGGGCCCGTCACCCGGGTGGCTCTCGGGGTGCCCGTGGTGCAGCACCAGGAGGACAAACTCCGCCCCCACGCCCCGGTCGAGGGCTGCGAGTTAGGAGTTGCCTCTGTGTGGCCTTGGGTTCATCCCTTTGTCTCTGAGTCTGTTTCCTCATTCATAAAATGGGCTTGCTAGGCCTGGCACAGGTGTCTGGGAGGATGCAGGCGGTGCCTCAGCGCCGGGCGGGGCAGCAGTGGTGCCAGCGGTGGCCGCAGTCCTCATAGCAGCTCCTGTGTGTGGCGCCCGCACTCGGCTCAGGTCCTTTCAAGAGCACTGTGAACAAGGAGGCCCACTTTATAGACGGGGAGACTGAGGCACAGGGACTTCCCGTGTCTTGGAGCTAAAGCACGGCAGATCCTTCCCCGTGGCCGTGCTCTTGACCTCAACTCCAAGTTGCTGCCCTGTCCACGTGGGACTTGGCCAGGTCCCTCAGGGGACAAGGCAGCACCTGCCACCCTCTGTGCCCCAGCCCCGCCTGCTCTCGCCCGCTGAGGGAAGGCGCCTCCCTGACCCGTGCCCCTGTGTTTCAGACGAGGCCCGCTCCAAGAAGTGCGGCGTCCTGGTGCACTGCCTGGCGGGCATCAGCCGCTCGGTGACGGTCACTGTGGCCTACCTGATGCAGAAAATGAACCTGTCCCTCAATGATGCCTACGACTTCGTCAAGAGGAAGAAGTCCAACATCTCGCCTAACTTCAACTTCATGGGGCAGCTGCTGGACTTCGAGCGGACGCTGGGGCTGAGCAGCCCGTGCGACAACCATGCGCCCAGCGAGCAGCTCTACTTCTCCACGCCCACCAGCCACAACCTGTTCCCACTTAACACGCTCGAGTCCACGTGAGGCCAGGTGCACAGGAGCCAGGTGGGAGGGCCCACGCCTGCTGCCTTGGGTCTGAGGAACCCGCAGGCACCGCCTGTGCCCAGTGGCCCAGGCTGGCCGGTGGCTCCCTTCACCAGCCGGGGGGCCCAGCCCCCGGGCACGGCCTCCCCCTGCAGGACTTTCTGGAGAGGGCCTCGACCCTCGGACACATGGCTTTAGGGTCCAGCGGGGCCTCTTCCCTGTCCCAGGACACTTCCGCTGACGGCCTGGCCAATTTGGCTATTTTTTAAAAGACATATCCATGGACCTGAGTTTACTTTTTACTTTGGGCAGGTAAATCCAAGCTCCCTGGAGCCCGGAGAGTATTCAAACTCTTCTTGATTTTCCTTTTTTTTTTTTTTTTTTTTTTAACAAAAAGTGTTATTTTCAGGCTCCATGCAACAGTGGATTGTATAAACCAGTATTTTATTCCTGTCTTGATCCTGCAAGAGAGAGAGAAGTGGTCTCAGTTTTGTTTTTCTTTCAATTTCAAAAAAGCAATTATTGGTGGTTTTTGTTTTTGTTTTTCTCATGGAAAAGACAAACCCCATGTTGATCCTGACCAAATGCATTTTGCACATGTGTGACGCCTCCGTTGCTGCAGCAGGACCTTCTTGAAGGGGCGGCTCACTGCTCCCCAGGAGCTGGGACGCCCCAGTCATGCCCACGTCCCCCATGCTGCCTGCAATGACTGCTGCAAGCTGGGGCGGGTGGGCTGACCAGGGGGCTTTTGCATTCTATGCCCTCCCAACCGCCCAGGTGGACCTGCAGACCTCCCGAGGTTGGCAGCTTGGCCCCTGCCACTGTCCTGCTGGAGGTGGGCACAGGAGGCTGCCAAGCAGTAGCATTAGCCCTCTGGGCTCAGCCCCTTGGAGGGCCTGGGCCCTGGGCCCTTTTCTATACTCGACTTCTGTCTCTCTCTCTCTCTCTCTGTTTGCAGCTGGGAGTGGAGGCCTGGGGCTGGGGGCAGCCCTGCCTCCCCAGTTTCTTTGCCCCCTCCTGGCTGTTGCTTTGCTCCGGCGGCCGCTCCCAGCCCCCTTCCCCTAGGAAGCCCACGCTGCTCTCATCTTCCCGTGCCTTCTCTACCAGGAGACTCGTTCCCACTTCAGCCCTGGGGCAGGGGTGGGTGGGGCGGGTGCAGGGAGGTTCCCTGGACAGGTGGAGGGGTGTGAGGCTTGGTCTACCCAACCCCACCCCTGGTAGCCACAGAACCAAGCCACGGATTCCGTTATCCTCCTCCAGTTTTGTTCCTTTCCAGCCTCGGTTCTACCAGGCGTGGGGACTGCGTGGGGGCCGGGGAGGGGCAAGCTGTCGGGCCAGGGTCCCAGGGAGCAGCGCTCGGCGCGTGAGCGAGGCCACGGACACTGCCCCACTGCATTTTACCTCAAGGGGTTGTCTTCAGGGATTCTTACGGGCAGCAGATTAAAATCTTGCCGCAGTTGAGAAAGTAGACAAAAAGCTTCCATGCCGCACATGGTTCTCTTTCTCTCTCTCTCTCTCTCTCTCTCTGTTATTTTTAAAAATAAAAACCCAGAAAGATGCGTCAGATTTGTGTAAATGAGGGTATGCCAAGAGGGTGGCCAGTTTTGCTTTATGATCTTATGAAGGAAAATTTGTGACCCTACATATATATATATACACACACACATACATATGAATATATATATATATATATATATATATCCCGAACTGGCAACGGGATTTTGTTTATATTGCAAATAAATATTATTTTTTCTTTAAAATGAGTTGTGGTGTCCAGTAAGGGCCTGAGGCCTGGGAAGGTGACGGCGTTGTCGGTGGCGTCTGGGAGCCTGCTCTGAGGCCGTGGTCTGGTCCTGCCTGGGGTCTGCCAGGTACTTGCTCTGACCAGTCAGAGCTGCCCCACAGGGACGGGAGCAGCTCAGGCCTCAGGGAGCCGGGCCGGGGGCCATTTCCCAGCCCTCAGCACTGGCAGGCAGTGGCGGCAGGGCTTTCTCTGTGGGCATCTTCCGATTGGCAGGAAATCTAGGCTCAGGTTGCGTGGGCCAAGGTTGACAACTGATGGCCCGACCCACCCAGAATTGCTCAAGCCTCCCCCCTTGGTGACTGCCCAGATTGCCCCAGGGCTTCGCTCCTGGACCCCCAGGCCCCCTGTGGCTGCAGGGCCCCGGTCCTTTCTCTTGCTGCTGTGATGGTGGGAGAGGGGCACCTGCAGTGACGCCCTTCTCCCCCATCGCCCGCGGTTCCCGGGACGCCGGTGGGACCCTGACACCTGGGCAGTGAGCATGGCAGCCCTGCTTAGCTCCTTGGGAGCCGGTTGGCCTTGGACAGGTCCCCCAGCCTTCCTGAGCCTCAGTGTCCATCCTTGTAGAATGGGGCCACTTGCACCCAGATTCTGAGTGCTTCCTGTGCGGGGCACGAGGAACACATCGTGTTCGTTTCCTGGTCTGGGCCTAGAGTTGCAGGGGGAATCGGCCACGCTCGGGCTTTCTACAGAGCAGGGTGAATGTGGCACCCCATCCAGCCTCCCACTGTGGGGGCCAAGAGAGGCCCTCAGCTGGAGCAGGGAACCGGGAAGGGGCCTGGAGGAAGGACGGGGAGATGGAGGCTCCACAGTGGCTCGTGTCCCCTCTAGCTGAACTGGGTGAGCCCCCGTCAGGGACCTGGAGGCCTGGGTGCTGACTGAGCAGCGCCGGGCTGGACCCGGGTGGGAGTGCGGCAGGCAGGGCTGGGGGGTGAGGGCAGTTCGGCCCCGTCGCTGGCACTCTCCCTTGGGTTGCCCAGGCTCTACCTCTCTGTCCTCCCGCCCCTCCTCCCTCCACCTGTGAGCCACATGTGACCGGGAGCACAGTCGCCACCCTCACGGCTTACACGCGATGAGGGTAGAGGGCAGGTTTTGCGGGCAAAGGATCCCGGCTGTGTCTGGGCCGCCCCCTCACGGCGCCCACTCAGCCGTCCCAGCTTAGAACAGGGAGCACTGCAGGGCAGCCGCAGGCCTGCGGGAGTGGGGGAGGCGGGGCTTCTCCCAGCGTGGCAAGGGGGGCAGGTGCTGCTGCTGCTCGTGGGCTCCCTGAGGGCCCTGGGCCCTCTGTGCCAGGGCGGGCCGGGGGTGGGGGCCCGATCGGGCAGACACTGGGCCTTTGTTCCCTCTTGCTGCCCTCAGCCAGGGCTGGGGAAGCCCGCGGGGGCTGGGCTGGGGGCTGGGCCCTCGGCAGGCCAAGGAAGTGCCTGGCAGTGCCAGTGTGTCCAAGCACAAGGTGGGGGGTGGGAGCAGTAGTAACCTCCTGAGCCGGCTCCGCATCGAGGACCCGGGGGCTGGGGAGTGTGCGAAGAGGGCCAACTCCACCACACACTTGCTGTGCCAACTCAGACAAGCCAGATGACCTCTCTGACCCTCAGTGTTCTCCTCTGTAGAAAGTCCCACTGGGCTTGCCTGTGGTTCCCTTTAGCTTCCCTCTGGGGGGGACAGAGGACCTCATAGTGCCTCTCTCTGAGCTCCTGTCATTCCACCCTGGCTCTGCCATGCTTTCCCAACAGGGGCCCTGTCTGTTCCAGGCCATCTTTGGCAGGGGACCTGGATGCCTGTGTCCTTTGAGCTCCTAGCCGCTCAGCGCTCTGGGGTGGCTTCTGCCTTGTCCCTGTGCCCTAAGTCCTGCCCTTCTCCTGGGCCCGTTTCAGTATCCTCCTCAGCCTGGAGCCCAGGGACCCCCTCACCCACTCCTTAGCCACTGAGCATTCTCATGGCAGGAGGAGCCAAGCCACTCACTCACTCGCACATTCATCCAGCAGCCATTTCCTGTGGGAACATGCCTGAGGGAAATTCAGTGATGTCAGACTGGGTGACAGGATGACGGCCCTCAACTTGTCCTGATAAATGAGTCAGGTCCAACAGCAGGAGATACTAAGGCTGGACACCGGGAAGAACGTGTCGCACTGTGGAGCAGTTGCCTTCAAGGGGGTCTCAAAAGGAGACCCCAAAAGAGTTGAGCATGCCCTTCCCCCGGGGGGGTCCTGCTCTGAGCCCGGGGGAGGGAGGGGCAGCCCTCAGGAGTGCACACAGTCATCCTCCACGCTCGGGGCAGGGGTGGGGGCAGGCAGCAAGTCCGTGCTGGAACCTGCCTCCCTGCCAGCTTGCGCCTGCCCCTGTCTGTGCTGGGCTAGCCCTCCACGTCAGTCTGACAGAAGCCAGAGGGCCTACCCTGGCCCTCTTGCCTTCTCCCAGAGGCCTGGGATTAGCCCAATCGGACTCCTGATACCCAACTGACCTGAGAGCCTGGTGAGGCTCAGAATTGCCCTGTTTCTCTCCGGGCTGTGCAGATGGGGAAACCGAGGCTCAGACAGGGGTGTGAGAGAGGGAGTTGGGGTAGAAGCCGGGCCTTCCTGCCCAGGCGCACTGAGTCTTGTCATCCAGGTCCTTCCTGCCTCCCCCATCAAGCTGGGAGCCTTCTCCCTCTGCCCACGAGGAAGGAGACACACACACACCACGGCCCCTCATTCCTCAGGCAGGACAAGTCCAAGCAGGTCCCATAACTCCCAGGAGCCGCCTGTCTCTGACTCCAGTCTCCTCTCACCAGGGCGCGGTCTGGGTGATGTCAGCCCTCCCCAGGCGCGGCCATTAAAGACCATCATTAGCAACTCTCCAGAGGTATGACAAGGCCTCAGCCTGTTGTTTCCGGTTGGGCCAGATAAGCCCCAAGGGTGATGTGGGGCCCACGGGACCTTTGCCCGGGCAGCTGGCCCCCTTCCCGGGCTCCCCAGTGCACACCTCCAGCGGGCGCCATCCCCCCTGTACTTCCATGTGGCCGTAGGAGCTCCACACGCCCCCCTCCACTTCCACATCGCCTCCTCTGGCCTCAGGGCCCTTCCAGCCCTGCTGCACAGAGAGGAGAAGCTGCAGTCCCTTCCACAGCATTTGGCGCCCCCCCTGGGAGGGAGGGAGCCCCTGGAGAGCTTTGAGCTCAGGGCCGGCAGGGTCTCCCCTCAGGGCTGAGGGGCCAGCGTGGAGGGCAGGGCACTGTGAGGAGGCTGCAATGGCCACCCAGGGTGGAAGGTGGGGGCTGGGCCATCGTGGCGCAGGGCAAGAGGGAAGAAACATCTGCAGAACCAGCAGGACCCGTGGTGCGAGCAGAGGGCCTCGGCCCACCTGACTCCATGTCCAGGGCCTGAGTTCCAGCTGCAATGCCATGTAGAAGGACGGGTCTTAGCGGGGGCCACTGGGGGCCAGTCTGTACCCACCTCCCCCCAGCGGAACTCCCCACCGCTCACTGTGCCCCACATGTCGAGCACCCAGGAAGAGGCAGGAGTCACCTAGAGCCTTCCACATACCAGGTGCTCTTTCCCAGCACAACCCAGTCCTGAGGGTCCCTCTCGGAACCTCGGTCTCCTCATCTGTGCAGTAGGGATAAGAACTGTGGCTCCAAGAGGAGAGGGCAGGATGAAGGGCCTGCCTTTCAGCTAGGCCTAATTTAACTGTGGTTTTTACCCCCAGCAGCGCCAGCCGCTGTTACTTTGCTGTGTGATCTTGGACAGGTCTCCTCCCATCCAAGCCTCCTGCTTCCCGTTTGCACAGCGCTCGTGGTCCAGAACACCCCGTGTGGGTCTCGGTTCCTTGATGTGTCCCAAGGGCTGGGCATGCTGGCTTCAGAACCCAAGAGTAGCCCAGAAGCCAGTGCCCAGCCTGGGGGCAGGGGTCTGGAGTCCAGCACGGAAGGCCCTTGAGGAGGGCGAGGACAGGGTGCCTGGGTGGGGACCAAGCAGGTTGAGGAGGGGAGGGCAGACTGGGCCCCTCTCTGCCTTGGCAGGCCCTTTGCAACCCCTGAGGTGTTTCCACCCACCTGCCCCTCACCTCTGCCTGGGACCCTCCCTTTCCCCTCTGCCCCCACCATCCCTCCCAGTGTCCAGTCTTCCCTGGTCCTGAGGCCCAAAGAAGTTTAGAGTCCTGCCAAGTGACAGGGACCCAGGAGAGCCCACAGGAGGGCCACGACACCACTGCTTCCCCTGGGCTCTGGGCGCTCAGGTGGCCTTCCCTTCTTCGTTGTCACAGCAGCCCCTCTGCTCAGGGACTCTAGGTGTGGCGTTTTCTGCATTTCAGATCTTTTCCATGGGCCTCGTGCCCAGATGTGGCATTTCCAGGGCAAACATCTGTGTTCCAGTTTTCCAAATTGGTTTCCGCAGGGAAAGCACCACCGTTTGTCTTTAGTCTTTGGCTATGGTGGTTGCCGACTTAGAGGAGCCGTGCGTGGTGGCAGAGCCGGGCTCTTGGGGGCAGCCCGGCAGGTGCCGGGGGCCAGCTCCTTCCTCAGCCTGAGCCCCTGCCTGGGGCCCGGTGGGCTCCGGCCTTGGCTGCCCCTCACGGCTGGCCCTGATGGGAAGTTTTGCTGACGGTTCTGTCCTCAGCTCTAATAATGCCAGAGGACTGATAATAATAATATACGTTATGATGGCTCTGGCCAGGGCGTCATTTCGTCCTCCCAGCAGGGCTCAGAGGATGGCGCTGGACCATCCGCAACTTGCAGGCAAGGAAGCCGAAACAGCGGCGAAGCCACACACCGAGAAGGGGCCATGCCGGGCTCTGGCCTCACGGGCCTGGCTGATTTGGGGGTTCCTGCTCTTGACCACCCCAAGCCTGAGAGATTAAGTGGGGCTTGGGGCCTTTTCTCCCTCAACCCTGACACCACCTGAGCTCCTGGTCCTGCCGACCCCAGGACAGTAGCACCTTGCGGAGGGAGCCTGGAGCCAGGGATTGAGAGTCATCTGTGGGCTCCCGGGCAGGCAGGGGAGGCCGAGGAGAGCCGGCAGTTGCTCAAGGCCTGCAGGGAAGGCTGATCAGGGCTGCCCTCCTGTCCAGAGAGCTGGGAGCACCCAATTCTAACAGGCAAGGAAGCCCAGGAGGCTGCCAAGACCAGGGGACATCTTCCAGGGAAAATGAACCTCCTGCTGTTGCTGCCTCTGGGTGTTTTCGTGTGCTAATTCCTCCCCCAAAAATACTCTTGATCACCCACCACCCCATTCAATCCACTTCTATTTACACCCTCCTCCTCCAGGAAGCCTTCCTTAACCCCCTCCCCCAGCTGGGGTTCTGGGGCCTGCCCTGGCCCCCATGGCTGGCCAGGGTGCCAGGTCTAATTGGGCATCAGCAGCCGCTTTGGTGCCTCTGGGAACTTGCCTGGCTCTGGGTGTCAGGCCTGCATGACCCGTGCACACAGATGTGCTGCGTGTGCCCCTGGGAGTACATGCCTGGCTGTGTGTCCTCTTGTGTCCAGCCGTTGCTGCTTCTGTGCCTGCCTAGGCCTTTGGTGGTGGCTGAGCAGGTGGCACTGAGCAGGAACTCTGAATTTCCTGCCTCCGCAGCCTCTGTCCTCACTTCTCTGCGCCCGCCACTCTCGCCTCCCTTCCCCTCCCCTCAGCCCTGCTTCCAGCCAGAGAAGGGTCTGGCAGCTCCTGTTTATAAATATGTGCCACTGCTACAACTAAGTGGAGGGGTCTGGAGGCCACGCTAATTGATTAATTAAACCCTCTCAGTTAATTAGCTCCATCCCTCCAGGGGAAAAAAGTCTAGAGCTGGAGCCAAGGCCCTTCTGGGCTGGGGAAGGGTTTAATTAGCTTAGGTCAGGCTGAGCCTGATGCCAGCTGCTGGGGGCAGTGGAGGGCCCGAAGGAAAGGAGTTCTGGGCACTGGGTCCAACCCAGGCACCTGGGGGTACGGGGGCCCCTGCTGCTGCCTGGACCAGCTGCTCCTGATCACCCCCACCCCCACCCAGCCTCCTGGCTCTGCACCAAAGGCCAGAAGCAGGCGGACCGGGAAGGAGGGAGAGGCTGCACTCCAGGTGGCAGGACCTGCGGGAGCAAAGGGGCTCAGGCTGCGGTTATCGTTCTCACACAGGGGCTCAGGGAGGCTCCAGACTAGAAATCGGCCCCCACCCCTGGGCGGTAGAGCACAGCGAGGGCCTTGAATGCCATGGCAGGTTTTCAGCAGGAGAGGGCCCTGATCAGGTTTGGGGTTTGGAAGTGTCTCAGAGGGGCAGCTGCTCAGGGGAGAGTGGGTTGGAGAGGGCAGGAGATGGGCGGAAGCAGGGGAGGAGGGGGTTTCAGGTGTCCAGAGGGAATGGAGGTCCGTCAGGTCTGGGGATGGCTGGGAAGGGAGGTCCAGCCAGACCAGCAGACCCGTTAGTGCTGTGTGGCCTGGTGCTGCCCGGTTCCGTTCTGGAAAGTGGGGATGGTTCCTGAGGCCCCAGCCTTGGGATGTGAAGGTCACCGGCATGTGGCTCCACCCCAGCACAGAACCCCTGACTTCTTAGCACCTTCCTTCCCCCCAGGCTCTTTGTGGCACTGGCACTCGCTGGGGTCCTGCCCAGCAGGGTTCACGCATATGTAAAGAGCAGAGCCCAGCTCCCCCCACTGGGCGAGGGCCCCATTCGTGATCAGCAGTGTCATGATTCCAGCCTGGGGGAGCTCAGCGCAGAGGGGGAGACACCTCTGTGGGGGAGGGATACCTGGGCCCGGCTGGCCCCCGCCTGGGGGCTGAACTGGCCATGGGTCGGGGGCAGGGCTGCGGCCTTGGCATGGAGCCCACTCCAGGCCGGTCCTCCAGCTCCCTGAGTGGCTGCCCAAGTGGGAACAATGACCCTTTCACGTCACGCCTCCTCCAGTCATAGCAACTTTGGCGCCACGGGACAAAGGGGCTGTTTCATCATTGTTGGGCTGGATCAACAGCACGCTCGCCTGAGCTTGCAGCCCCCACCCGCCCAGGCCCGGGCAGGGAGGCTGGCGGCCCAGCCCCGTCCGTGCAGGGACTCTCCCTGCTGCCCTTACCGCTTCCTTTTCGGCTTGCTCCTGGCTGGCTGCAGGGACGCTGGCCCGGCTCTGCTCCGGGTCCTTCCCCTCTCAGAGCGTTGGTTTCCTCTTCTGTGGGGAGGGGGCTGGGTGAGATGGTTTCCCAGGCTCCATTCAGGACTGCAGCCCTGAGGTGTGAGAATTTCTCCCTGTGCTCTCTGTGCCCAGCCAGCCCTGGCCCCCAAAATGGGGGTGGCGGTTGAAGAGGAATGGGGGGACACCTCTCAGGGGAGAGGTTCCTGACCCAAGGAGACTTCCTGGTCTGAGTCCTTGTCAGGGCCCTGCCTAGCCTTCTGCTCCCGATGAGCTCCCATGGTCTGAGCTAGCCTAAGGCCACCTTTGCTCACTCTTGGGCTAGCCTTAGCCCTCAATGGGCACCTGGCTGTAAGAGGCCCAAGGGGCCAGGACTCTACCCAGGGTAGACCTCTCTCACCCATACCCAGCCCTCCTCCTTTTACACACTGGAGGCTTGGGGTCCTGAGCTCCATGCGTCTTCCCTGCTCCATTTGGCCAGAGATGGCTGGTGCTTCCTAACGGGGAGAAGGGTGGAAGGCCTCGGCCCTGCCCTTGAGGAGGAGATCCCAGGCTGGGGACTGAGACAGAAATTGCACCCCCACCCCTCTGTGGCCAAAGCCAAGTGTCAGAGAAAGTCCAAGAGTCCAGCCATCGGGGCCCAAGCCATGCCTATGGGAAGCAGGGGCTGTGGGACAGGGTGGTGGCCTCACAGCAAGTGACACGGCCTTGGGCCTACAGACCACAATGGGATTGATAGCGGCCTGCCCAGTGGTGGGTAGGGAGGCTCGATCTGCTGGGCCCAGCCAAAGGGTGAGGCCGGCAGCGCCGGGAGATGCCCGCTGCGGGACAACTGCACAGCACAGACTGTTCAAGCAGCCAGCTCTTGAGAGAGCCTCGCTGCTCTGGGCCTGGGGCTCCCCTTCTGCTCAACACGGGTGCAGAGTCTACTCTGGTGGACTCCTGACCCAGGGCCCTGGGAGTGGACCACACTGGGAGGTGGGCTCCTAATGGGGGAGAGGGCAGGGGGCCAGTCTTCCCCATTGTACAGACGAGAACCCTGAGACTCAGAGGGGTGAGCTGGCCAGTGTAAGCCACTCAGCAGCTGAGCGGTGGAGCAGGGACTCACTGCCAGGCCAGGGGTAAGCCAGAGGTGACCGGGAGCCTGGGGTCGGGTGGTGGTGGCCTGGGGGCTGGGCACCGGGCTGGCCGCTGAGGACAGACGCAGTGTATATGGGTGTGGGGGACCTGCAGGGCCAGGCTGTTGGCTCCCCAGCTCCCACAGCTGCCTGCCCCCCCAGCCCTGGTCTCCACATGCTGGGTGGCACTGCCCACTTGCCCTGCCCCACTTCCTCTGACTAAGGCTAAGGAATCACCGCTTTGGGGGACTGGATTCCTGGCGCCGTTGGCAGGAAATGCCCGGCCCAGTCATCCCCAGAGCCCGCCTGCCCTAGCACCCCTCATCTGGGCTGCTCGGCCAGGGCCCCCAGGAGCATGCGGTGGGGTGGAGGTGCTGCCCCAGTTGGAGGCCCACCCAAACCTGGCCAAAGGCCCTTTCTGTCCCGCTGCCAGTCTCGCTGACCCCTAAGCTTCAGAATCCTTGGTGCTTAAGGTCTCGCCAGCCCAGCCAAGCCGGGACCCTGGAAGGATGTAGGGGCTGAGCCCCTATGGGGACTGCAGAAGGGCAGGCCTGGGCTCTGAACACAGCTTCAACCTCCTACAGTTCCGAGGCTGTGCCTGAACCGTGTCCCTCCAGGGGACAGGGAGGTCGAGGCTGCTTTAAGATGTCTGGAGAGAAGCAGGGGCCGGGCCTGAAGGCACGGAGGCCTGCTCCTTCAGCGTCTTGGGGCAACCTGCTGCAGCCACCATCTGAGGGAGCCATTCTGCTGGGGCCAGAGGCACCCCACGCGGGCCAGGCACAGCTGGGTTCTCTCCCTCACACCCCACCATGCATCCCCTCCCCAGGCTGGAGGGCACAGCAGCCGGCCCCTTGGACTAGCCATTTTATCCTTTGCCTTTGGACCGCAGTGGGGAGGGCCTGGGAGCAGCAGGAAAGAAGAGCACAGAGACCACAGAGCAGCCAAGCCTGGGCCCGGGTTCAGGGGCTGGAGGCCACCCAACCGCAGCCCTGCCCGTCACTCATCCTCCCAGCTCCTGCCCTGAAGAGAAAGGTGTCAGAACTTAGCACCATGCCAGGGCTGGGGGGTGGGGGTCTCCATGGGTGGGGGACTGCCACGCCGAGCATGCCCAGCCTCGGCCGGAGTAGAGACAGGTGGGCTGGCTTGGGGCATGACGTAAGCTGAATGAGTGACTTGCTGTGACCTTGGCCAGGAAACGTCACCTTTCTGTGCTTCCAGGCCCTCATCTGGAAGGTGAGCGAGAGCATGGCCGCCCTACAGGGTTAGCATCCCGACCAATGGGAAGGCATGGCCCCTCCCCCGCCACTGCGCCCTCTCCTTGCCCTTCTGGAGGTCTTGGCTCGGCTCAGCCCCAGTCCAGGCCCTCTGAGAAATGGGCTCAGCCCTGGGCATACCCTAGAGGCTCGAGTGTGGCCATTTCCTGCCACAGTGGCTAAGGAGGGGCCTGGTATGGTGCCTCGCGGCCTGGGGTGCCCACTGCTAAAGCTCTTGCTGGGGTGACTCAAGGTGACTGCTCTGTGACTCACTTCCCTGGAAGGAGGAGAGGGATGGGGCACATGCAGGAGCATGCCCTGTGGGGACCCAGGACGCAGTCCCAGGGAAAGGGAAGGGCAGAGACCAGCAGGTCAGAGGAGCCTCCGCTCAGAGGTGCGAAGGACGGACGAGATGAGTTTTGGTGGGAGAGAAAAGCGTGTTCCCCCACCCAGTTTCCAGGACTCTTGTGGGTGAAGGCAATCTCAGCAGGGGGCTGCATGCTTTGGGAGTTGGTCACGCCCCACCTCCCGAGCCTAGCCGTGT
>JAQZBX010028995.1:0-27532 GCA_029593785.1 Cabassous unicinctus
AGCAAGGGGGGGATAAATAAATCTTTAAAAAAAAAAAAAAAGTTAGTGCGTGTATAGGTGAGTTATAATAAGGGTTTGTGAAATGCTTTATGGGGGTAACTTACTGAATAAATGTCAGTGTATAGCAATCTGTTGTGCTTCAATATTGGCAGAGGAAACAATGGCACATATCCACATTTATGTAACAGACAAATCCAGGACCACCCTTGTGCTCAGATTTATCCTGGTGCTTTTGGAACAAAGTAGAACGGCTAGTCAAAGGGGATTAGAAAAACAGTTTGAACCAGTTCTAATTTTAAGATCACAGTGGCAGTTATGCTTCCAGATCAGCTCTGACCCTTCCAGCTTTGCCTAGTATCAGGATTACTTATACATATATATAAATCCTGTGACTAAAATAACCCTTAAACAATATTTCTGTATTTTATTGAGTCTATTTAAAATATCACTAGGCTCTGCTCATAGATTCCCCAAGTCCTGCATTGGCTTGACTTTCTCATCTTGGTTATTCATACTGCAAGACATTTTTCTCCCTTTCCCTTTCCCTTTCCCTTTCCCTCTCCTTTCCCTCCTCTCTCTTTTCTCTCTCTCTCTCTCTCTGCACCCCATTTTTTAGGTCTTTCAAATTATTTTCAGCAATGTTTTGAACTTGTCTGTGTGTAAATCTTGCACATATATTGTTAGGTTTTTCTATTTTTCATGTTTTTATGCTATTTTAAATGCTATTTTGTAATTTCACATTTTCAATTGATCATTGCTAGTATAAATAAACCTGATTTTTGTGTATTGATCTTGTGTTCTGTGACCTTGCTTAAATTGTTTATTATTTCTAGTAGCTTTTTTGTAATTCTTCGGGATTTTCTACATAGATCTCTTCTGAAGCTAAAGACAGTTTTGTTTATTCCTTTCCAATCTCTATGCTTTTTATTCTTGCCTTATCTCATGAGCTAGAACCTCCCATACAAGACTAAATAGAAATGGTGAGAGTGAAGCCTTGTTCCCAATCTTGGGAAATATCATTAGACTTTTAACAATAAGTGTGAGGTCAGCTGTAGATTTTTCATAGATTCCCTTTATTAGATTAAGTTCCCTCTTCTATCTGCCTTCTGAGAGATCTTGCAATGAATGGATGTTCAATTTTGTCAAATGCTTTTTCCGTACCAATTGAGATGATCATACAATTTTTCTTCATTAAACTTTCATATGGTGAATTATATTGATTGATTTTCAAATTTTGATCCAACTTTACATTCCAGGGCTAAACCTCACTTAAGTCATAAGCACTGCTTTAGCCACATCCCACAAATTTGATACTTCATGTGCTCATTTTTATTCAATTAAAAATATTTTCTAATTTCTCTTTTTAAAATTTTTTTATTTTTACAAGCAAGTACTCCACTTTTTCCCCCTTCTCCCAACCCCCATGAACCTCTAATCTATTTTCTGTCTCTGTGAATTTACTATTTCTATTCATCTCTTAAAAGTGATATTGTGTAATATTTGCCCTTATGTGCCTTGCTTATTTCACTGAGCATAGTGTTTTCAGGATATTTTCCACATGGGAATTTCCTAATTTCATTTTAAATTGAAACCACAAAAATAAAGTGCGGAGCTGGCTGGCTGTCATATAACATTATAAATTCCTCAAAATATTTCCTTTTCAGTATGGCCTTTAATATAAATGATTTGTTTTCATTATGCATATGATTGAAATTTCTCAAGAAAAAATGTTTTTTTTTCCTACAGGAGCTTGAAACTGGTATAGTTGACCTACTTATACCCTCTCCCAATGCTACTGCAGAAGTGGGTTACAATAGGGACAGGTAAGGCAGTTGGCAAGTGTTTACTGAATGCCTACAACAATAATAGCTTACATTTACTAAGCGCCTATCAGGTACCAGGCACTAAGTACTTTACATGTATTATCCCATTGAATCATCATTATAACCCTATGGAGTAGGTACTGCTATCATCTTTTTATAGATGAAGAAACTGAGGCACTTCCATTGTGATATATTTATTATGGGGCCAACTCAATGGTAATATAGAAGAATAGAGGAAACTCAAATTTGATCATGAAACCTGACTTCTTTTGCATTTCTGAAGGTCCATATGTCCTCATCTCAGAATTTTCTGCATGAAAATTCACTGAAAAGCTTTATTATGCTGTCAAGTCATAGTATTTGCAACCATATAGCATCTTTTATATTTGCAAAATTTTGAATTTTGGATCCTGCTTCATGGACTTATATGAAATGATAAATGGAATTATTTTAGGAAATAGGGCATTCTGGAGCAGGTATTTAAGGATTAATAGACCAATTGCCTGCCCTTTTGTGATTCTTCTAAAAATGATTCAAAATATGGTCCCTGTACTGAACGGAATAGTAGCCGCAGGCCACATGTGGCTATTGAGGTCTTGAAATGTGGTTAGTATAACTGAAAAATTGAATTTTAATTTTATTTAATTAATTTACATTTAAATGGCCACATGTGGCTGTCAACTACCAGATTGGGTAGTGCAGGTCTAGACTAATGCTATAGCTTTTGCGTAACTTGTTTCTGATAGAAATGAGGAAATTTTTGTTTGAAGTATTTCCTTTAATTCTACAGGTTCCTTTTTAACCCCTCTGCCTGCCTAGATGAACACTTAATGCAGTTTAAATTCTTGGGAATTTTAATGGGAGTTGCCATCCGCACAAAGAAACCTCTGGACCTCCACTTGGCCCCTCTGGTGTGGAAGCAGCTGTGCTGTGTCCCACTCACCCTGGAGGACCTGGAGGAGGTGGATCTGCTCTATGTGCAGACCCTCAACAGCATTCTTCACATTGAAGACAGTGGGATTACCGAGGAGAGTTTCCATGAGGTAAGTTTTGCTGGTGTTGACTTCCCATATGCACTGACTAGAATTTTTCTATGGAAAATTCAGATATAATCTTCTACTTGCTGTATGGATGATCCAAACCACATTCCATTACTGCCCATAGCAGCTCAACCCCAGCAGTTTAAGTAGTTGCTAATGGATAGGGTTATTCCAGCCCCCAACTTCTGCTCCTTCCCCTTCAATCCTTTCTCTGCCTGTCAGACTAGAGAACCAGAGTGAAAGGGAATTCCAGGGTGACCAGTGATCATCAAACTTGGTTTGGGAACCATGAGATTAATTTTCAGTTTTTCCTTTAGCCTGATGAGTCAGCACATCCCTGCAAGTAGTCTAATCAGTCCTACCTGTTTTGTTTGCCTTGTTTTTAATATTTAAAATCTTGACTTTATTACTCTTGTGCTATATTTGTATGGGACATACTTTTGGTTGTCATTTCTTCTTCTCTTCTTAGATGATTCCTCTTGATTCTTTTGTTGGCCAGAGTGCTGATGGCAAAATGGTTCCCATAATCCCTGGTGGAAATAGTATCCCACTCACATTTTCCAACAGAAAGGAGTATGTGGAGAGGGCCATTGAATATCGACTTCATGAGATGGACCGACAGGTGAGATGAAACATCTCTGGGAGGGATGCATGTAAATGCTTGAGAGCCAGCTGGCTACTACTGAATTTTGTCATATTTACTGGGTTGGTTCATTTGTAAAAAGTCCCTACACAGAGACTTTCCAGGCCATATTTCTGGGTCTCCCATCTCCTTACTCAACCCTATATAAGCTTTGAATTGGTCTTTATTTGGATCGAACCTCAGCTCTCACCTACATACTTTCTCATTCCTCCTCTGTCCTATCTGTCCTCCTGTCTTATGCTATGCTCCCTAACCCAGCATCCCCACTGAAGCTGGACCAGTCAGGGTCTCTGCATGTGAACCCCCAAACACTGATCTTTTGATCCCAAATGAGTGCCTCTTTCTACCTCCTGCTGTAGTCCTTCAAGCCCCAGCAGAGAATGCATCTCTTCCACAAACCATCTTTCCTCCAGGGTCCCTAACCTGTAGAGATCTTTCTCCTTACTTTGAAATTCCTGAAGCTATCATATACTTCTATGTTGTGGTCTAAGAATTAGGTCCCAGATTTGGGGTCTTTATTTCTTCAGTGAGCTTGTAAGACACTGGATGAAGAATGTGTTTTCTATTTCTTTTGAGTTATCCTTCTATGTTGACATGAAGTAAGCATTTAATAAATGATGAGAGTTCAAATGAATGACCATAGAAATTAACAGTGTCCAAAAACGTTTCTTTTGGTTATACAATCATTAATAGCCATTTCAGTAATATTTCACTTGCAGGATAAGTTGGGATCTTCCTGAGAGCTGAACCCAGACTCTGAGGCTCTTTAAGTTTAGTAATTTGAAGTTCTGTATTCCACAGTCCCTTCACTCCTGCTTCTTTTGACTCATGCTTTGGATTAAGTCCAGTCAGAAAACTATATCTCATATTAACTCCCAGGTCAGTGAGGGTGAGTCCTTCCATTGATGCTGTTTACACAGACAGTGCCTAAGATTTGTCTCCAGTTCTTGAATATTTTTAATCTTCAGAGAATACATAACTGACTAAAAATGTGTTATTCAGCTCCTGCAGGCCCGGCATTGTGCCCGGCATTCTCACATACGTTTTTTCTCCATGCTTATTCTTGAGGTAAGGATTGCTAGTACCATTTCACAGATGAAAGCCCTGAGTCCAGAGAAATCACGTAATGTGCCCATGGGAGAGCCAGGAACCTAAACCATGCTTAACTGCTACATCTAGACTCTTCTACTGGCCCTTCCTGTGTGTTGGATTGACCCTCCACTCTCCATTGGCTGTTCTCTGCTCCGCCCTGACTTTGTTCCTTTCTCAGTCATGAGGTCCTCTTCCTTTTTCACTTCCTCCTTGTCTCTTAGAACCCAGTGTTCTTCCTGTAGTTGTTGTCAGTTGTTTTCCGCCCCAAGCAACCAAGCTCTTACCTCAGCCTCACTTCTTTTTAGACAGCTTTTATTTGTATTTTACCAGACATGACAGCTTGGTGTTTTTGTTGTTGTTGTTTAGTAGACTCCAGCTGGGATGTTCCCTTTAGCATGGGGAAAGACTGTCCTCACTGCCAGTCCCCATTCCTTAGCCCTGGGCATATCAACCTTTGTACCAGCCGTCCCAAGATGTGGCTCCTGTTTGGGTTCTCCCTTTTTGTTTTTGTTTTTGCTTTTTAAATTGTACATGGCTTTGGGTTGGCCAGAAGTAAAGAAGTACTTATGAAACAAACCTTGAACAGTGATGAGTCTGTGTGTGGGGTGTGCCCTACTGTACAATCTTGGAGTTTTTCCAGACAGACTGTCCTTGTGGCCCCTGGCAGTTCCCCCACTCAGCATTCCCCAACTGACCTGTTCTCAGCTCTGTGCTAAGAGGACAGAAGTATAAATATCCAGACATACATACTTTCATGTACTTACTAATTTAAATTTCTCATCAGAATCATGTGAGCAGCAATTATTTACCTCATTTCTCTGATAAGGAAATTAAAGCCTAGAAACATAACTTAGCTGGTGAAAGAGCTAGTAAGTGGCAGAGCCGAGATTTAGAACCTGAGTCTCTTGACTAAATTCTTTGACCTTTTACTGCTTTCCTGAAAAAGAACTTTCCATTTTTACTACTTTTTTGGTACTTAATTATTTTAGTTTTGTTTTTTTTTTTACAATGAGCACAACTAATGTTTACAAAAAGGATATAACTATTTTCAAAAGAAAAATATAAATTACAAAAACAGTGGAAGCTAGACAAGTCCTCCAAGAGCTTCTATTTTAGTTTGCTAAAGCTGCTGAAGGCAATATAGAAGAAATGGGTTGGCTTTTACAATGAGGATTTATTAGTTTACAAGCTTACAGTTTTGAAACTGAGAAAAATGTCCAAATCAAGCATCATCAAGGCGATGCTTTCTCCCCAAAGACCGCTGCCAGCAATTCTGGACTCCTCTATCACATGGCGGTGTATTAGTCAGCCAAAGGGGTGCTAATACAAAGTACCAGAAATCTGTTGGCTTTTATAAAGGGCATTTATTTGGGGTAAAAGCTTCCAGTTACAAGGCCCTAAAGAGTCCAACTCAAGATACCATAAGAGGCACTTTCTTACCAAAATGTTGCCATGTGTTGAAGCAAGATGGTTGTTGATCTCTGTGAGGGTTTGGGCTCCCCCTCTGGGCTTGTCTCTCAGGGCTTCCTATATCAGTCTCAGCTGTCTTCCCAAGGTCAGCTGTAAGCTATCAGGCAAATGGTCCATCTCTCTCCTGGACCCCAGGATCAAACATGACAGAGCTATCTCCTCTTCTGTGTTTTCTTCTGGAGTGTCTGTTTATATAGCCTAAAGGGGGTGGAGACTTAACCTGAATCATACCCTACTGATGTGGTCGAATCAAAGCCCTAATCTTAGCTGGTAATTTAATCATGCCAGCTGAATCTAATGCATTCAAAGGGCATCACACCCAGAGGAACAGACCAATTTACAAACATAATCTCTCTTTTTGGAATTCATAAATAATCTCAAACTGCCACAGCGGTCTCTCCTTTCTCTTTAGGGTTTCATTGCTTTCAGCTTCTGGCTTCCATGCATGTGCTTCTCTCTCTCTCAATTACATTCTCTTAGAAAGTAAGAGGATTAAGATCCACCCTGGGCCTTAACTGAAATAACCTAATCAAAAGGCCCTACTTATTTTACAATCATAGGAATGGATTAGCTTTAAGAACATATTTTTCTGGGGTCCAAACAGCTTCAAACCATTACAGTTTCTTACCTTGATGAGGAGGCAAAGAACCCCCACATTGCACAGTTGAACATGGCCAGGTGTGAATAGGAATATGGGTGGGGAGGGTGGACATTGGAGAGGGCCACAGTGAGCTGGGACTTTGTGGGCCAGGGAAGGTGAGCTCCTAAATTGGACTTGAACTGCAACAAGAAGGATTATAAGACTCTACCAAGCAGGGAGGGTGGGCCACGTTTAAGGCCACTCATGCACAGAGTTCTGAGGGACAAGTAGAGGCAGGAGGTTCCCAGCCCACCCTGGCCACAATGAGTATCCAGTGTATGTATACATGTTGAGAGAACAACCTCTCCTCCGAGCAGGTGGCTGCAGTCCGAGAAGGGATGTCCTGGATCGTCCCTGTACCACTGCTGTCCCTCCTCACAGCAAAGCAGCTCGAGCAGATGGTGTGTGGGATGCCTGAGATCTCTGTAGAAGTATTGAAGAAAGTGGTACGGTATCGGGAAGTGGATGAGCAGCATCAGCTAGTACAGTGGTTCTGGCATACGTTAGAAGAGTTCTCCAACGAGGAGCGGGTGCTTTTTATGAGGTTTGTCTCTGGAAGATCTCGACTACCAGCAAACACTGCTGACATTTCTCAGAGATTTCAAATCATGAAGGTTGATAGGGTAAGCTATTTTTCTCCTTCTTGGTAATGTCAGTCCTTGTTGCTTCTTTGTTGCTTGCATGTTGGGAAACCAAACTGTGGCTGTCAAATAGACCTGTCAATTCCAACATTTAATGCTTGGAATTTCCAGATTTCTAAAATATTAAGCAGTAAACTTGTTTAGAAACATTGCTTAATTTCATTTATAAAAGTCCTAAATGGATGTAGAAAGCAAAAACCTTCCCTAACTCTTCTAGCATCTTCCTGAGTTAAAGCTGAACTTAGCAGAGGGATCATCGTGTTGCTTCTGCCTCTTATTTCCGATGCCACTTCATAGTGTACCTTGTGCACTGGGGCATGTCTGGTTTGTTTTCACAAAGCACAAACCAAAACTGGTGCACGTGTTCCAGAAGGAACCTGAAGACTCGGGGAGCGGTGCTAATGTGCTCTGCAGCTACTTGTGTGGCATGCCTTGTGGAGCAGGCAGTGCTGCTTCTTTGCGGTCTGATGAAAGGCCCCAGCTGCTGGGCCCCAGCCTAGCTGCCGTTTTGACAGATGGCTTGGGAATAAAAGGGTTTAGAGTTTTAAATGCATACTGCTGCCAGAGTCATCTTTCTCAAACACCAGTCTAACCATGTTATTCCCCTTCAGGGTCCGCCTGCATTGACTCCAGGATAAATGCCAACCCTCTTAGCCTGGCCTTCAACGTCCATCGTGTGACCTCTTCCCCACTTTCTGATATTCATTCTTGACATTTACTATGTTCTGGCCATAATGGGTTGCTTGCCTTTGTCCCCAAAAGACCATGCTTTAAAAAACAACAACAACAACAAAAAACCCTGTGCCTTTCTATAGTCATACCCCCTCATCTATGCCTGGCAAGCACTTATTCATCCTTTAAGCCCAATGCCAATGTCATCTCCTCCAAGAAGCCTTCCTGGATGCTTTCCTGTGCCCCATTCCATTCCTTGAAGGCAGACTTACTTGGACCTCCTTCTGTCTACCTTACGAACACCTGGTACACCCCTGGAACCCAGCACTTAGTGCATTGTCAGAAGTGTCTATTTGTCTTCTGTCTCCCCCCTTCCCGCTTCCCAGATTCCTCATCCTACCTCCACCCCAATGAGTTGGACAGTCTTCCAGGCAGAGCCCATGATAGTTATTCAGGAAATAGTAAGGAAAGTGAGGTCTCTTCATATAAGGGCTCTTCCCGCCATTTTGGCAGGTTTCAATATCTGCCTTTCTGGTGTTTTGTTTTTTGTTTTTTGTTTTTTTCCCCAGCAACTCCTGGAAGCTGCTGAAGCCAAAACTGTTCCTCCCCTTGCTGCCTCCTGAGACTGCAGGCCTGTGCTCCACTGCTGGGCTAGGCTTGCTGGAGAGGCTATGCATAGGAAGGGCTATGAAAAGAGTCTTTCCATAAATTTTCTACATGACTTGACAGAAACTACAAGTTGTAAATCTGTTTTGTTGCTTCAGAGAAAGGTGGGGAGGAAGAAAAGATTCACTTCCATTCAGCTGTGGAAATAACCGTTGCCTTATATCTGCCCTGGGCTACCCTACCATTCTAGGAGTTAATCCACCACTAATCCCCTGTCTAGGGGTTTTCAGTCTCAGAAAAGTGACCACCGTGGATCTCTCCTTTGTGGCTTTTAGACCATTTTTTCTAGTATCCAAATTTAAGTGATCAGAGCCACTTGTTGTCATTTCATCTTGGGTGTCAATTGGGTAATATCTTTGCTGTTCTCAGCTTTTCTGTATTAGCGTTTTCTGTGTCATGACTGGCTCTGGCACAGTTATGGGCTGGGCCCCTCCATCTCTCCCACTACTTTGAAGTGCAGCTCACCTAGGTGTGGGGCTCTGGCTTCAAGAGGAAATTGAGCAGAAAAGTAGGGTAGAATCTTTTTAAACTACTTTTTTAAAATTTACAAAAACAATGTTTTTGTCTATAACTTAGTTGTAATATTACAAATAATTCAGAAAATGGTTGTGTCTGCAGAGAGGGACAGGAAACATATATAATCCTATCTCTAGTAGTAGCCATTTTCACCTTTGTGTATTTCCTCCCAGTCTTTGCTTCAAGCATACATATTTTTGCATAATGTATTTAGAATTTTCACCTAATAATCTATCCCAAGCACTTTTCAGTTTTGCTACAAACCATCATAATTATCATTTTGAATCACTGCATCATAGTCAGTTACATGGATGGACTGGGATTTAATTACGTGCTCCTTTCCTCATCTGGTTGTGTGCTGGCTGCCATGATGGGTGATGGATGCAGAATGCACACTACGAGGACAGTGAGGAAGGAGATGGCCATGGCAGCTTCCACAGCCAGCTGTACCTCCCAGTTTTTCCTTCCATTTTACCTGCTCTGTGGAGGGATCCCTGCAACTGACTTCAAGATTGAGTCCTTTTGGTGGAAGAGATTGAACTCTGTGCCAGGCACTGTGCTAAGCACATTCTTGCGAGTAATCCTGCAAGTTAGGGTTTGTTCTCACTTTACAGAAGGGCATTAAAAGGGGCGAGGCAAGGAAAGGAAGCATCTTCACCAAAAGCCTTGTTGACCACAAGATATGGAGCCTGTGCTGTTTCTGCTGTGGCCTGGTCTCTGCCTCTGGCTCCAGTTGGCCATACAGTCATGTCCATGGAGCCCTTCCCTAAAGGTGGAAAGAGTAGTTTCCTGCATGTGGGGCCATGGTTTATGGGCAAACCCCTTACCACCACCCCCATGACACCCCAACTTCCCACTCTCATGGCTCTGGGTGTCTCTCTCCACAGCCTTATGACAGTCTGCCTACCTCACAGACCTGCTTCTTCCAGCTGAGGTTGCCACCCTACTCGAGCCAGCTGGTCATGGCCGAGCGCCTGCGCTATGCTATTAACAACTGCCGCTCAATCGACATGGACAACTACATGCTCTCACGAAACGTGGACAACGCCGAGGGCTCCGACACTGACTATTGACCACCGTGGGTGCCGTCACCCCCTCTTTTCTCCTCAATAATGCTCACTTTAAATTTAACGTTGATATACTTTTATGGTAACTACATAGATGTTTTAGGAACATAAACCGACATTGTAAACAGTGGCCACATTTACTCTAAATGTAACAGAGAAATTAGATGTTTTTATTTTTCTGTGATTGTACAAAAAAAAAAGACAAAGTGCTTTCAGTCAGGTTTTTCCCTCCATATTTTTGGTGACTTTTGATCAGTTTGCATGGAACCATTTGGGTGCATTTTTAGTTGGGTATGGTGCATTTTTGTAAACCCACCCAGTGAACATGAAATTGTACTTTATGTATAATTGTTCATTAGAAAGGACAGTTTTACATGAATATTCATATATTTATTTTGTTTTAATTTGAATTGCCTGTGCAGGGTTCCTTATGCAGAGAAATAAAGCAGATTCAGGAATTGGAGAATGGGCTACTTTTGTTACCTTCAGTGGAGCTTCTGGCTGAGAGTTGCCATCAAGGCAGATATTAGCCCAGACAGATGAAAAGAACTGTCAGGCTGTTCTCATTTTGACAGCTTTTCAACCTATTCAGAAACATTCCTTCACATAGAGGGCCAACTTTGCTCCTAAATGACATAGAGCAGAAGACCTAATAGGTATAGGAGCCCCTGGGGTTTGAAAGCCCTCTTTCCATTTGTTCTCCTCTCATCCTGGGTCTCTTCTCACTTTGTCCCTCATCCCAGGGTCCTTGCTTCAGCCATTCCACCCATCCTTTCAGCCCTTCTTCTCAGAGGCGGTGCTCAGGTACAGGATGCTGGGGGCAGAACTGATTTTGGGGACATCATCCGGTGCAAGTCTTCTATGGCACATATATCCCCCCAGCAGATGGGTCCACTCTCCTTCCCTCCTGCAGACCAGTGGACAGAGCATGCAAGAAGTATATGCCTTTGGATGTTTCCTCTTATTAATTTGAAGACACACTTAACTGAAAGTTTGATTTTCATTTCATTTAGGGAGAACCTAATCATGGCAGACCTCAGGATTAGTGAAGAAAATTAGTCAAATGTTACCCCATTTTACATATGAGGAAATAAGTAGAAAAGCTGAGACTGGACTCTATCCAGGTCTATCTGATTCCCAGTGACTGTGTTCTTTGTACTTGGCCATGAGGCAGTGATCTGTCTGCTGTGAGATGGCCTGGGGCAGTTGGCTTAAAGTGTTACATACTAATAAGAGCCTTTCTTAAACAGCCACAACATGCCTACTCTATAACATAGGGTATAACCAAAGTATTTGGTTCTAGCCCTGCCTGTGAAGAACTTGACAAAACATGCAAGTGTTGGGATTAGAGAAGAGGACAATTTATAATAACATCTTATCTCTGTAGTGAGGGCATACAAGTGGGAGGAGGTGCAGCAAGGGCAGCTTTGCTAGTAGGCACTTTGGCATGAATGAATGAGGGAATGAATATGAGAATTAATGAGTAGCTTTCATATCTTTGAAGGATAGGTGGTGGGGAGTTGTGCAGGGGACTCTGGGAGGGGTTGCAGATTTTTTGGTGCTTGAACCCAGCCTCTGTGGCCTTCAGTGCTGTGCTCATTTGTTTAGGAGTATCAGAATGAGCGCCTGTTTCTGGGGGAGTGTGCTATCTTGAGAGCAGCTGTGAAAGCTCTAACTGCTGGGGGTATGGGCAGGAAGAGGGCAAGGACTTCGGGTAGCTTATCTTCTTTACCTATAGCAAGGTCATGCCACAAGCTGCTTCCAGTGCATTTCATGGACAAGGTCTTTGCTGGCAGCCTGCTCAAATGGGGTGCCTAACATAGAGGCTTGTAGGCAGTTGTTTTGCACAAGGAAGATAGAAGGTATGTGTTTTCAAAGAAAAATTAGAAGAAAAATATGGTTTTGCTGGCTAGGATAACGTGGTGAATGGATCTTTCCCCATGATAATACCTAATATTTATAATGTTGGCATCTTAGTTTTATTGAAAAGAAGCTTCAGTTGGAGTTGGGCCTTAAGAGGATAACCATGGCTTCTGGAGAACCCCAGGGGGTCACTGACCTGATTTCTCAGTCAATAGCAGCACTGAAGGCTTAAAGCATTCACTCTGGGGATGGGAAAGCACTGCTCAGACCTCTGGGCCAGGAGGGAATTTCTCTTAGAGAAGAGAGGCGATTGTGTGTTGCTGAAATCCTGGATGAGGCTTGGGGAGAGGTCTCTTAGGGCCTTCTGGGCTAGTTTCTGGTCACAAGTGATTCTTCCCTCTTGCTGGGCCAATGGATATGTCTTCAGTCTCAGAGCTTATTTTAATTCAAAATAATGCCTCAACCTTTGTGAGGCTCTGGCCTTTGCTGCCACAGTTTGCTCTGGACTGAGGGGGCAGGAGCACCACTGGCACGCTGACCCTCATTGTCCCAAGTCCTGTCATTCAGGCCTAATGATGGCTTTTCAGGAGGCCTGCGATTGTGAGAAGAGTCTGCACAGAGGCCTCAGCTTTATAAAAGGTGCCACATCTTTGCTGAAGTCCGGTCATTTCTTTCTTTTCTTTTTTAAAGGAGGTACTGGGGATTGAACCCAGGACCTCATACATGGGAAGCAGGTGCTCAACTACTGAGCTACACCCACTCCCCTTCATTTTCTTGACTTTTGGAAGTTCTGGGAGAGAAATGGAGGCTGAGTCCCTGATCTGAGTTGCTGAATGGGCCTGGTGCAGGTGTTTGTCTTCCTGGGCCCACTTTCAGCCCCTGAAGAGGCTTGGTTTTTTGTTATTTGCTGAGCTCGCTCAGTTAACAAATACTTGAAGGTTTTTTTTTTGTTTTTTTTTTTAACCCTTAGGCAGCCTAGAAAGAACTTTGCCAGACTTTAAAATGTAAGATTTCCCCAGAAGCCCTTTAAGGTGGTTTTGTTCTGGGCCTCCAGGCCTGGTGGCCCTTACCCCTTACTGCCTGCTGGATAGATGAAGCCAATGTCTGGTGGGTTTGGTTTTTAGCAAAAACCAAGTCTTGGATATAGACTCCTGAGCTAGAGGGAATGTCTCTTGGGATCAGATGATCTCTCCATTTACAGAGCAGGAATCCCAGGTTGGAAGAGGGAAAGCACTGGATCCAGGCTGGAGCTGGGAGCCTTGGCTTCCTGTCAGCATGCCACGGTGAAGCCAGGGGACTCAGCCAATTCCCCTCCAAACATTCCGACTGTGCAAAAATGGGCCAGTGTGTCCCTACGAGATGAGTCTCAGAGCACCATCTCCCCCCAGCAGGCTGCTGTCTCTCAAAGGAGAAATCTGGGGCCCACTGACCTAAAAGCATATGGTCCTGGTCCCACTCCTGGCCTTGAGGTTCCTAAGCAGACCAGCTAGAATACTATGGTGAATGGGGTAAGCCTCCAACAAGGGGGCACTGCCTGGCCCCAGTGCTGAGGTTCTATACCCTTCCCCTGGTTCTCCCTGTATGTTACCTTTGGCCACCCTGGCCAAAACTGAGATTGAAAAGAGCATTCTAGGAGCTGCAAAAAGTCTATATTTAATAGTGGCTGTGATTACTGGAAGAGAGTCAAGCTCTCCTCTCCCCTGGCTCACCCTTCCTTGGACGTGCCTTGGGCTTCCCTGACTCTTGCCTTTCCTTGAACACTGCTGCTGATAGGAATGCCTTCCTCACAGTTGGAACCTGTGGGAGCTTGGGTTGAGTCTTTCAACCCAAAGGCTGTCCTCCAAAAAGCATTCCTAGATTAACACACACAGACCCAGCTTGCTTCTTCCCAGTGCCTGGGCCTTGTGGATTCTGCTGGGCACTCAACTTTTCTAACCCCCTATGGAGAGGACACCTTCCCCATTTCCTACCTTCCAGGCCCTACACATAATTTCCTCACAACAATGTTACAGGGAGGGTGTTAGCCCCATTTTACAGATTAAGAAACTGAGGCTCAGAGAGGTCATAACTTGTCAGATGCTAAGGACGGCAGAGCTGGGAGATTACTCAATGATGCCCTCAATCCCCTGCTGCATGTCTTTCCACTAGAATTTGATGCAGGGCCTTGCCCAGCCCATGGCCAATACCCAGTATATGTTTGTGATATGAACGAATTGGTGGATTAATTAAACATGCAGTGCCTCTTGTTTTGCACAAATGTGAGAGGAGACTTTGAAAATTGCTTTAAAGATTAAATAGGACACTGTTTTGTCAAATGTTTATTAGCTCAGTGCCTTGTAATGGTGATGAACAGTGTTAAAGAGTTTAGAATCATGGTTCTCTATCAGTGACTGCCTTCTGGGAACACCTCCCATGGCCCTTGGCTCAGGGAGTCAATGCTCTTCTGGGAGGGGGTGGGGGTGGAGGAATGCTTTCCTGTGTTAGATATGAACTCAATGTATTTTCCCCCTAGAAACAATGATGGCACAGCCATCAGCTCAGCTTTAGTTCTCTGATTGCTAGTCTTGGTATGTAGGGGTTTACTAGGCATCTGAGGGTTAGCTGGGAACCTAACAGTCAGTCATTTAAAAAAGAGCTTCCATGTAAAAAGGGAGTCCCAGGGAAATGCAGGTTTATCCCATTTGAGCTGAACCCACAGTGACTGCTACTTTACAAACACAATCTCATAACCCTGCAAGCAAGGTTCTGTTGCTGCCCCCAGTAAACAGATAAGAAAACAGGTTTGGAGGAGGCTGACCTGCCCTGGGTCATAGGGCTAGTAAGTGAGGAAAACAGAATAGAAACCCAGATCCATTAGAGCCTGAAGCCCAGGATCCTGTTGTTTCTCACCAACTCCTGGCAAACAAGGCCTGTTGGGAGTTGGGGCTTGTTGAAGATGATGAAAGCAAAGCCCTGGAGTTTAAAGTGGTTCTGTTTTAGACAGACATTTAACCTCCTGGAAGCCTGAGCTTTCAACATTGTTCACAGCAGTGGGAGAACAATAAAGTTCCTGTAAGGCATCTCTCCAGAGTCCAGGACAATGGTGGGTAAACTAGAAAATCATCCAGAGGAAGCCTGGGTCTCACAAAGTAAAAGTGGGGCTGTCCCACTCCACTGCAGCTGGTGGGGTGAAGGTGGTGGGGCTGGAAGCTCAGCATAGTTACACTGCTGCTGGGTAAGTGCTGGCCCAGGGGCAGCAACTGAACCCTTCAGCTGTCCCAAGGGTACAAGATGGAGGTGCTACTTGCCTGCCCACATCTTCTGCCTCAAGAAATTCCTCCACCTCTGGGATACCACGTCACATTTCATCCTCACAGTATCTTTCTGCTGTCCTTTCCAGTCATCCCCATCCCTTACTTCTCTGATCTCCTACTTGTCTCCCCTACTCCCTCTACCAGCCACACTGAATTCTGCTATTCCCCTAACACAGCAGCCATGTTCCTAGTCTGGGGCTTTTGCACTGACTGTTCCCTCCGTCTGGAATATTCGCCTCCCAGATGGCTTCTCTTCTTTCATGTCTTTACTTCAATGAGACATTAGTCAACCCCTGTTGTTTGCTCCCTACACCTTTTGTCAACACTCCCCATCCCCCATTGCCTGTACTTGTCTCTCTGTGCTTATTACCTTCTCATATACCAATTATTTATCGTTACCACCCACACTAGAATGTAAGCTCCATGAGAACAGAATTTGCCTCTTTTTCCAAATATCTGTCCAACAAATGAAGGAACCCATGAGTATAGGTCGATTCTCTACGATTGGTCTCAGATGGGTGAAGAGGCTTGCCGAAGTCACAACTAGCAAAGGGTGGAGCTGGGAGTATGTCGCCTATCACTGCACAGCGCTCACCGCCTCCTCAACTTACCCAAGGTTTTCCCCAGGTAACCAGGTCTACTGTAATGGATGGCCACCGCGCTGACCAGGAGGCTGCTGGCTGGCCAGGAGCCTTTACTTTGGTGGTTTACAGCCCTGAAATTGAAGTTCAGGCGTGCTCATATTAAGCAAATCCAGCAGGTGAAAAATCTAGCTTTGCATGTACTTGTTATCCAGGGTTTTTTTTTTTCCAAGTCTTTCTGGTTTTTTTTATTTTCAAGACTTTTTTTTCCCTTTATGCTATGTGAACAGTAGAAAACGAGAGCTTTGCAGTTTATGTAAAAATAACAATAGGAATGAATTTTCTAGAAATGTGCGTGCAATCACTCCTAGGAATGCATCTACCCCAGGCTAGCCTGGGCGAGCAACAAGGCCGTGGGTGGGGATCCCAGAGGCGGCAAGGCCTTCGTGTTTCCGGCCCCATCCCTGGCGGGAGCCGCCTTCGCACACTCGGCTGCTTCGCCGGCTCCTCCCCTCCCCCCGCCCCCGGGCGCAGCACACAGGTCACTTTCCAGAGAGCCCTGTGCCTGCTCCGCCCGCGAGGCATTCGTGGACGAATGCGACCTGCGGACTGCCGAAGAGCCGCCACACCTCCGGCTTCACGGCCCTGTCGGCCTAGGTGGGCCGAGCGGGGTCACCCCGCCCCCTTCCCAGGGCGCCCCGCAGACGCGGAGCTTCCCCCTCCCCCCACACCCGTCCGGGCCTCGCCATCGGCAAACACCCCTCCTCTCTTCTAGTGCAGTGAGCGACCCGGTAAAGGTCACGCCTGCCCAGTAAGGTTATTTTTAGACCTGGTTGGCACCCGGATTGTCCAAGGGTGGTGTAGGCGCCTCCTGCTTTACAAGAGTGCACACGGGGGAACGAGCTGGCATTTGGTTGAGAACCACCCGAACGTTCCCCGTGCATCAGTTAATTTGATCGCGCATTCGTCCTATGTAGAAAACCGTAATGTGAGGTAGGCATCATCCCCGTTTAGCAGACCGGCAAACAGGCTCAGAAGCAGCAGTGACTAGTCTGGGCAGTAGAGGCGCTGGTGTTCGAAACCAGAATGATCTGACCGCCCCGCCCGCGCTCCCACCACCCCGGAGGGCCTTGCTGGGGCGTCCTCCCGACGGCGGGCAGGGCTAGAGCGGCAGCAGCTTGCCGACGGCCAGGCCGGGAGCTGGCGCGCTGCGCGGAGGCCGGTCCGGGATCATGGCTGCGCTGTGCTCCGCGCGCAGTGCCAGCCATGGGCACGCGGTGCGCAGGCGACGCAGGCCGGCCGCGCTCACGTTGCGGCAGAAGTCCACGTGCAGAGTCTGCAGCGCGTGCCCGTGCGCCGCCACGGCCGCCAGCGTGCGGTTGGTGACGCGTGCGCAGTTCTCCAGGCGCATCGCGCGCAGGCGCGGGCAGCAGCACAGCAGGCGCGCCAGGCAGTCGTCGGTGACGTGGCCGCAGCCGGCTAGCGTGACGGACACCAGGTTGGGGCACCTGTGGGGAGAGCGCGGTGACCGGGAGGGAGGGAGGCTCCAAGGCCGAGGAGGGCGCGGGTAGCGCCCACCCCGCCCCTTCCCCCGCCGAGGCTCGTCCAGTTCAGGCCCTTTCCCGGGGACACTCCCCTATTGAATCCACCGAACCCCCCGGGCAGGCCAGATTCAGCGCATTTTCCAGATGAGGAAATGGGCTGAGCGAGTTTCGGGAGCTCCTCTGCCCCACCTACACCAGCACCTCCCAGCACCTGCTGGAGAGAAAAGATCTTGAGCAAAGTTAGGCTTGGCTTATTTGCAGTGTGACCCTGGCCAAGTCGCTCTCAGAGCCTTTGTTTTCCTCTGTGTAAGGGGCGTGTGTGAGAAAGGTGATGCCTATCGAGTGGTTATTGTGAGGATTGAGATTTGCGGTTGCATAGGACCGTCAGCAAGCTGTCATGATTCGCATTTCCTGGGAGTAAACTTGATTGCTTCCAGTCAAGAAGGACCAGTCTCCCCTGTGGGAGCCTTGGCTTCCTGAAGCCAGAGGGCGCTGGAGGCTGGACTGGGGGTTTCCTTTTCCCCATCAGCCTTCTGCTCAGCCCCTTGATTGCACATACCTGGCTGGGGACAGGTGGACTCCCTTGTGGTTGGGGAAGAGGGTAAGGAACTAAAATAAACTGGTCATGGCCATGTCTCACATCCTGAGCTCATCTTCCCAAGTCATGCACGTTCTCCTTTCGTCTTCACATCAATCTGTATGCCCCCAGTTTTATGAATGAAGAAACTGGCCCAGAGAGCTCAAGTGACCTGTCTGTGCTGCTCTGACTCTGCTTTCTTCTCCCTTTTCTCAGTTTGTCCACTGAGAGAACCGTGGTGTGGGGCCATAGTAACTTATTTGCTCTCAGACACAGGAAAAATGTCTCAATCTTGCTGGGCCACTTCCTGTAAAGTGAGAGCAATTTTTACCTTTCCAGTGGTCACGATGATTAGGTGTTTAAGTCCCAAGGGCATTGAGTGACCCCTTCCCCCAATAATCTTTAGAGTAAGTCTGTTGCAGGAAGAAACCAGAGAAAAAGGTGGTTCCCTCCCTGTCCAGCCAGCCTCAGCTCTTCCTCCTCAGAGCTGGTTGCCAAAAGAACCAGATTCCTCTGGTAATACTTATTACCTACTATCCGCCAGGTGCTGCTGTGTTATTTAATCCTCTTACCCTGTGAGATGAGGGGACATCTCCCATTTTACAGGCAAAGAAATGAGACTGAAAGAGTTTAAATATTCGGACTAGGGTTACAAGGCCTGACAGTGGCAGAGCTGGGTGACTGAACCGGAGCCCTGACATCAAAGCCTTTTGTTCTTTTTGTAATACTGGGCCCTTTGCTTGACCGGAACAGCCAGCCTGGGAGGCCTGCTCCACATCTTACTGGCTTGGGGGAACAACCCTGGTTCTCTTACACGAAGAATGGAGCAACTTCAGGCAAGTCCTGCCCTCCCCACACACACACATACCTTTTTCCCCCAAATGTATCACCCTCCAGTCTGATTTCTGGTTCTTGTTTAAAGTGATCAAAATGGCCTGGTCCAGTTAGGGCCCAGCCCCAAGTCTATCTTCTGTTTCCTTTGCACCAGTACAAAAAAAAGTGAGGCCCCTACACAATTTCCTTCCATTCCTGTCGTGCTGTCAGCAAAAAGCAACTCTTAAGCGTGGGTGGCAGCAAACTGGCTGAGCCTAGTTTTCTATTAACAGTCAGGCCCAGCTTGTTAGTGATCAAGGGGGTGTGTTGGTGAAAGCTCAGTAAGAGCCTGGTTAGAAGTTGTTGGTTCTGGATGGGCTGCCCTAGCCAGGAGGCTGTGACTGGAGGGAACCTGGCCTGGTGGCTCGACCTCTGTGCTCATGGTAGGGTTGCCGGATAAAATACAGAATGTATTTGGAACACACTTGTACTAAAGGTTATTCCCTCTTCAACTAAAATTCAAATGTAATTGGGTGTCTTGTTTTTATTTGCTAAATCTGGCAGCCCTGGACCGTGGACAAATCACACAAACTCTCAGTGCCTTGTTTTGCTCATTTGAAAAATTAGGCTAAAACACCCTCCCTAGGGCTATTAGTAACGGTGGAAACTGTTTCCACCTTGACTGTCAGGCTGGTTGGGCTCAGTTAACCCAGAGCAGCACCCTGTCTCCCCTTCCTGAGCAGCACTTCACAGGCCTCTTGGGGTCTGCTTGTTAGGGAGAGAATGGAGGGGTGAGTGGATTGCTGTGTCCTGGAGCCCCTTCCCAGAGCCTGACCTTGAAAATCCAGACTCTAGACCCACCCTGCCCTTGATGGCTGCCAGAGGACAGCTGCTCAAGGGACAGTGACAGCTGAGGTCCCAGTTCTTTCTCTGCAGAAACAGCTCCAGGACCTACAAGGCAGGGAGGAGGATTACAGTTATTTCCCCACAGCTTTGTCCATCTCGTGTATACTATACTGTGGATGGGGTCTGGAGTGTCTGACTTGGGCCTAGTCTGAGGTGCCCCAAGGAGGAGCCATCTTAGTATTGTAATTTGCTCTTCCTTGCTCCCCAGGAGCCTCACAGAGCTCTGGAGGCCAAAGAGCCTGTTAAGCCACAGCTCAGGAGGCTGGCCTACCTGTCGCACACCTGGAGGAGGAAGTCATTGACCAGGTTCTCATGCTGGCTGCAGATGCTCCTCTGGAAGGTGCTCTTGAGCCAGTCCTCAATGCTGCACACCTGCACGCGGCTCGAGTGCCAACAGATGGAGAGGTTCCTAAGCGCTGGGCCCAGGAGGAAGTTGTCCTTCTTGAGTTCTGTGAGGGAATGAAAATGCAGCAGGGGCCAGAGCGTGGGGTCCTCAAACACATCCTGGAACTGGGAGCAGGTCCTGGCGAGGTTCTTCCTGCTGTCCTTGTCCAGGAAAGAAAAGAGGTGCAGCAGGCACTCCCGGTTGAGCTGGGTTATGTGCATGGTGAGCAGTGGCCACGTGGGAGTGCTGGGCTGGGGATAAAGGACCTGACCTACCTCCTGCTGCTCCTCCCCAGCTCTGGGCTGCAGGACATATATGGTTGAGGAATGGTGTTTATTTTTGGCTAACAACTGGTGCTGAAGCTCTGAGGAGGGAAAAAAGAAAAGCAGGATTCAGACATACGTGCAGCACTGTGTGGTTCGGCTTATGTTCAGAGGGATTGAAAATGCTGGCAGAAAAGCAGACTATTGAAGTTAAATCGTTTCCTTAAAAGGGATTTCTTTTCCTTTTAGCTGACAGTGGTGTTTAGCAGAGAACTCTTGGCTTTTCCTGAGGCATTTTCATTTGAGGTGGCTGGCCAGACTAACGCTGTTTGGGTTTGCTGTCTCTGCTCACTGTGACGGAATCTAATTGTAACTAGTAACTTTTTATTTTCTAGTACATCAGTATGAACTTTTTATTCCATCTTTACTAGAAAGAAGCCTGTTGTCTGTAAGGGCTAAGGATGGCATGGTTCTCTGTTCAGAGCTGTAAGCAGAGTTCATGGGTAATACCTCCTCCCCACGTGTGTGTTTTCTTTAAACTTCTTATTTTGGTATACTTTCAAACTTACAGGACAGTTGCAAAAATAATACAAAACCCATACAGAGAACTCCAGCATAACTCCTACCCCAGATCCTCAGATCCACCAGTTTTAACATTTGGCCACATTTACTGTATCATTCTATCAACTATCAGTCCATCTATCTGTCTACCTATTTACCTATTTTCTGCACACTTGAGAAAGGTTGTATACATCATGCTCCTTGAACACATAATGCTTCCATGTACATTTCCTAAGAATAAGGGTATTCACTTATGAAATCACCTTTAGTTATCAAGTTCAAGAAATTTAACATTGAAATAAAGCTTAGTCTATATTCCAGTTTTTTCATATGTACCAATAACCTGTTGAACCTTTTCTCCTCTATTATTAGATCCTGTCCAGAATCAAGTATTGCATTGAATTGTCTTTGACTCTTCAGTTGCTTTTTTTTTTAAATTGTGGGAATATATTATATAACATACTTTTCCATCTCAGTCACTCCCAGTCATACCATTCAATGAGACTGAGTGTTGTGCGACCCTCCCCACCATCCATTACCAGAACTTTCTCATCATACCAAACAGGAACCCTATATTCATTATGTATTAACTCCCCATTCCCCCTGTGCGCCCCTCTGTCCCGGGAAGCCTGTACTTTACTTTCTCTGAGTTTGCATATTCTGTTTCATGTAAATGGAATCATACACTATCTGTCCCTTTGTGTCTGACTTATTTCACTCAACATGGTATCTTCAAGATTCATCTTCATAGTGTGTCAGAACTTTGTTCTGTTTTATAGCTGAGTGATATTCCATGTATTTATATACCATATTTTATCCATTCATCTTTTGATGGACACTTGGATTGCGACCACCTTTTAGCCATTGTGAATAATGCTGCTATGAACATTGGTGTACAAATATGAGTCCCTGCTTTCAGTTCTTTTGCCAGGTCATATGGTAAATTCTATGTTTAACTTTCTGAGGAACTGCTAAACCTTTCCACAGCACTGCACCATTTTACATTCCCACCAACAAGGTATGAGGGTTCCTCTTTTTCTGCTTCCTGCCTAGCACCTATTTACCTCTTTTCTAATAGCCATTCTCGTTGGTATGAAGTGATACCTCATTGTGGTTTTGACTTGCATTTCCCTAATGGGTAAGGATGTGCAGCATCTTTTAATGTGTTTTTTTGTTTGTTTTGCCACTTGTATCTCTTTTTTGGAGAAATGTCTGTTCAAGTTCTTGGCCCATATTTTAATTGGATTGTTGTAGGTCTCTGTGTTACTTTTGAATGGTACTTTCTAAGCTAGACTAATGTACCTTCAAATCCTGCTGCCCTTCACTAGGCAAAGGGATTTTCTTGGCTTCCCAGCCTGCTTTATTTTTACCCTGAGCTTTTTCATAAAAGATTTAAGTGATGTAGCTTATCTTTCCAAGGTTCTCCTGTGTATATGTGTGTGTATTTTAAACTTAAGTTTACTTGGCTTTACATTTTCCAATTTTATGCCCTCCCGCTGTATCTAACATGTATATCCCAAAGTGTCAGGAGTGGATGAGGTAGCTCTTTCTTAATACAAATTGCTTGAAACAATTTTAAATTAAATTGAGTCTATACCTGCCCTTTAAGCCAGCCAGCTACACATCATCCCTTCTGTGTGATTGCTTTCATTTCCCCATTGGAGAAACCAATGGGCCAGCCTCCTTCCCCCTCTTTGACTTCTCTCTAGGAAAGCTGCATGAGATATTAAGTTCTCCCTTTCTAAAGTACCTGAGGTTTCACAATATGGTGGATCCATTTTCCAATACTGCTTCACTCCCAATCCTGTGATCCTCTCCATAATTTCCCTGCTGTGAATTCCAAGCATTGTTTCTTGCTGTTTTTTGGGGGGGTGGGGTTGGGGGCTGATAGAAAAGATTACATTGTGCCTATGCATTAGTGAGGTGAGATAACAGTTTTTCTCTGCTAAAACCAAGGAACACAACTTCAGTGGTCATCTCTGTTCATCCTCCCCATTTAGGTTGGAATTGGAAGGGGAGTACGTTGTTCACCAGTTGTGTGGAGTGACACAGATGACTACACTGGACCCTCTTAGAAAACTAAAGTTTGGTAAGGCCTGGTGCAGCCTTGCCTTTAAAAGCAGAATGCAGCAATGGAAGAAAAAATGATCCATTCTAAACCACTCCCTTCCTCTGAGAAGCCGGTCCTGTGCCAATGTGAAGCAGAAGTGGTGATTTTTCTTACAAACAATATAAAGCAAGAAACAGTAAAAGGAAGAAGCATTTCTTGAGGAAGCAGTACACAGCTACTGTGAATACTTCAAGCTAATCAATGTAATTGTTCAAAATTCCAGCTGAAGCCCCTGCTTGAGCTCTGTCTAGATTTATTTCTCCACTCAGAATGTTAGCTGCAACACCAGGGGCAGGTTTAATGGAAAGCCTTATTTCCTCTTTCCCTCCCAAGTCCTTTCCAAACCAGTACTTTTCAGAGGACTGACCCCTGGAAGTAGATGGTTCTGTTTAGCTTCTTCAAAGGTAGAACAGTGAAATCATGCCAGCTGCTGGGAAGAGTCATTTTGGTTAATCAGGGCCTCTAAGCTGCTGTAAGGTGGGAGAAGAACAGTGGGCCCACGTGGGGTGCATGCCAGCAGGGAGGGGGGTCTGACTGACACCCAGGGGTGTTGATTAAAACGGCTCTGCCAAAGCACCTTTCCTTCTTGCCTCTCTGGAGCTCGGTGGTTTGGCAGGCTCTCTGACCACAGCTGCCTAAAGGGAATGTGCCTCGAATCCTGGAGGGGGGACAGATGTGGCCCAAATGGTTGGGCGTCCGTCTCTCGTGGAGGGACCTGGGTTCGATCCCCTGAACCTCCTTGTAAAAATAAAGGAAAATATAGAAGGCGCGTGGGCTGCTAGGCCCCGCGAGCAGTGTGCTGTCAGGCCCTGCCGAGCCACGCAGCAAGATGATGACATAACAGGAGAGTGACACAAGGGAGAGCCAAGGCAAGACACGCCGAAAAACCAGAAATTGAGGTGGCACAGGCAGTAGGACGCCTCTCTCCCACGTCGGAAATTCCCAGGATCGAATCCCAGTGAAGACAGTAGAAAGATGAGAAGAGTGGGCAGGAAACAGACACAGAGAATTGCCCAGTGAATGGACACAAAAACAGCAGAAATGGGGGAGGGGAGGTAAAAATGGATAAAAGGTAAATAAATAAATCTTAAAAAAAAAAAAAAAAAAAGTCCTGGAGGCAAAACAGTGAGCTGTGAGCACCTCCAACTTCAATTTTAGGAGACTGATGTGAATAGGCAAATAAGTAAAACAAAAATAGTGGGTATGGAAACAGGGCTGTTCTTGTTGCTGTTTGTAGTGGAACATGGGGACAGAGAGGTAGTATGTTGGTGCTTATCTTAAAGCAGCCTGTTTATTTTTTAACAGCCTGTTTTGCTTTAAAAAGTGACCAGTGTCCTTTGCTCAGGGCCCCAAAACTGGTCCCTTGGGGTAAAGTCCAGCACTGAAGGCGGCAGGGAAACCTCATGTTTATAGTATGAGTAGTCACAAGTAAAGACTGAGGTTGATTTTATTTGGTACGAGTGAGCAGCAGCTCAAGCACCTGACTTACAGGCACTAAAGGATCTTCTCCCGGCACCATCCTGTCTGTACTGGTCACTTCATCCTGGCCCGGGTACATCAGCAGCCCCAAGTCACGGGGATTCTGCAAGAGCTTGGTACCTGCTGACTGACAGCTTGAGCAAATACATGTAATTTACTTTGCTCCACTGAAAAGTGTTCAGAAATAATTGTCAAAAGGAAAGAGACCAGGCCATGGTGAAGGAGGGAGACGTGGCACCGCTGCTGCGCCGGGCCAAGTGTCGTGCCGTCTCCCTGCCACAGGCCCTGGAGCTGCAGGTGGGGGGGGGGCCCGCTGAGGAGCTGCTGAGGAGGCAGGAGCCCAAGGAGCCAAGGTGCTGCTGCAGCCCAGGCACCTGGAGCTAGGCGATGTAGAGGACCACCAGGTGGTGGCCGTGTTCATGCTCGCCTTCGACCCCCACTCAGGTGCTTATCACATGTGCTGGCCATGACTCACATGTGGGTTGAGACACCCAGTTACCAGTAGTTTGAAAAATATTGGTCTTTTTTGACCATCGTAAAAAACGTGCTAGACAAAAATGTTTTAATTTTTAAAAATTACATTGTAACTAAAAAAAAAAAGTAAAGAGACCAGACCTTTACTTTCCTTATAACAGTTCAAGTTGGTGAAGCAGAAAAGGGATGTGATTACAACTTAGAATTTTCACAATCTTCTTGGCATCATACAAACCAGGTTTAGTGGCAGACAATTACACTACAGCACAACCAACGGGACTCCATCATGCTCAAACCTGAGGGAAACAGTGCTGTACTCCATGATGAGACACAAAGACCTTGGACAACAGCATAACTCCACATGCCCACTTCCCCTTCCTGTGCCGTAGACATGTTCCTATGGCACCCCGTCTCTGGAACCCGAGCCCCGGCAGACATCATGTATTTATCTCATGTATCTGAGTCAGAATTTTTAAACACTAAATAAATTTGAGCTTATTTGTACTTTTCTGTATTCTCATCTTCCTCATGAAAATACAAACAATACCCCAAAACCAATTGAACCAACAAATTTATTTAGTTAGTGCTGAAAGACAGCAGCCAGCAGCCTTAAGAGATACCAAGAGCAGCAATTACCAGGTCTACCTAACGATGCCCTCTCAGTTATCTTTTACAGGCAAAAAGAATGATTACTGAGCAGTTGCTGTGAAATCTCACGGGCCACAAATCATGCGCACACATGATCTTTGATTTAGAGTCAACTTGATCTCCATTACAGCTGTGAAAAGGCAGCGGCAGTTATGTTGCTCTTCACAATCAGAAATGTATCTTGCCTTCAGCATGTGAGAGTAACAAAAGCATTGATGTAAATGTGCCTCAAAGTGAGAGCTGAAAACATTAATATAAAAAAATCAAATAGAACTAAGTTCTGGAAACTAAATATAAAAACTGAATTATTACAACTAAAGCAGCAAATCAGAATGTCTGCTGAGGTTTTCTGGTAGAACTAAAAAAAAATATAGTTGGTGCCCATGTTCAGTAAGTCGCTACCACTGACAAAAATAAAACAGCTCAAAATAGGAAACGGAAAAGTGCATAATGAAATTAAATCTTGGATCAAGTATTTATGGGAAATTGGAAATGTTTGTCCGGTATAGTTGATGAATAATGATTTAGAGGAGGTATTAAAGTTTATCCGATCCAGCTTTGGCCTGGCGTTCCACGTAAAAAAGGATGTAGGCCTTTGCCTTCACAACGGTCTCTTCTTCAGTCAGTGTTACAGTACTGTCATTGAAGTGGAACCAGCGACCTTCATGAGTTGCATATGCTGTGTAATGTCCAGAGCCAACCCTGTAAAGAAAAGGCAAAAGATCAAAAGAAAAAGGAAAAACTGCAGAAATCACAAAGGGATTTGTACAACTATATAATCTGTTAGATACACATGAAATTTTTAACAAGGACTATAATTAAAGAATAAATCCTAGGGGCTTTCTGTTTAAGATAGTTGCTTGAACTCATGTGGTTTACCTTCCCCCAACCCCCTGAAATGACAAGGAATATACTGACACTGGAAAACAGGGATGAGTGCCATCAATGGACCAGAAATTGAGAATTTTCTAGAAGACAAAACAGATGGCACCAGATTAATGGAGAAACAGAACTGAGGAACTCACAACCGAAGAAGCACAGGCCTTAAGGCCTATGGAAACACAGAAAACTGAGTACCAGATTTCCTATCAGAGCACTGGAAAAAACCCAAGCTTAAGAGAGTAATATTCCAAGGAAACACCTCTTTCCTCCCACCTCCACTCCACTTGGGCCATCAGGGGCCTTTATGTGTCAGATGACCCACCCCCTCACGTGCAAAGCCCTAGAGTCAGCTCTCCCAGGCAGGAAGAAGGCCTACAGACAGAACAGAGACCTACATAACTGCTAGCAACACCCTTACCATTTACAATAATGATTAATCTCATCATTTATTATGATTCTGAATAAATAGCCAAGAATCATCAAACTCCTGAGGGGCAAAAAAAAAAAGCGATATGAAAGAGAAATACCAGGAAGAACAAGTTAAGCAGTTAACTTCTGAGAAAACAAAGGCTGGAAACCAAAGAGAACATTTGAAGTTCTAATTAGTACCAATGGTTTCAAGATAATACAACCATAAATCAAGAATATGCTGTTACAAAAAAAGTTCTTATAAAAACATGATTGGGGAAGCGGGTGTGGCTCAGTGGATAGAGCCCCCGTTTACCATATGGGAGGCCCGGGTTCGCGCCCCGAGGCCTCCTTGTGAGGGCACGCCGGCCTGAGCGGTGCGGTGGGCTGATGCAGCAATCTCACGGCAGGAAGCGGCTGTGGCGCAATGGATAGCGCACCCGTTTACCATATGAGAGGCCCCGGGTTCGCTTCC
>JAQZBX010028996.1:0-13210 GCA_029593785.1 Cabassous unicinctus
GGGAAAGGGTGCATTTTAATAGATGATAATTGCCATCAAATTTTGATTAAAATATCAAGTTAAAATAGTAATGAATGAAAAATGAAGACATTAATATTTGAAATAAATCACAAAACAGACTAATGGAGTAAAAATACCAAACTTATCTTAAAAAAGAGACAATTAATATGTTAAATGCCCATATTACAAAGCAAAGGCTCATGAGGATTTATAACATGACTTGAAGATATTAATAGCTAAATGAATCTGTTAAAATACTGAAATCTTTAGCAGTTTATGATGATTAAAATACATGGTATAAAATTTTTTCTTACTCAAAAAAATTGTTTACTTCCAATTTTTACTACCAAAATTCAATTAATTGTATGATCTTTTTCATTATTGTCTTAAACTTAAATATTTTATCATCATTAGTATCCCCTGATTTCTTTTATTTTACACACTGTTATGTCAATGTGTCCACTGAACATGCATTTTGGACAAACATATCTTCAAAGAATATGGACAAACTCCATTGTGAATCCCAATTAATGTAACCCTTACCTTCAAACTTGGTCTTATTTTTTTTTAGTGGTAAGATTTCCTGAAAAAATTTCTAAGAAATATAATTGTTAGGTCAAAGAGTATGAAAAATTTTATGGTCATAGTTAAACACCACTTTCCAGTAATCATATCAAGTTACATTTTCATCAGCAATAAATGAAATTAACATTATCTGAACAAGTTTCTAAGCTGTATTATAATTTGAAAAAAAAATACTACTTCTCTGCTTACAGTATTTATATGCATGTGGTAAAATATTGTATCAATATGCATTTTAGGAATGACTTTTTATTGATGATCTAAGTTTAAGTTCAAAACATAGAAAATTAGCATGATTTGAACCATTATAAATTTTAGAAACATTATACCCTTACTTATGCTATGGGTTAAAACAGTCCAACTATCTCAATTAAGAAATTATTTTGCTTATAATCCTCAAATATGATTCCAGATTTGTGATGACAGTGTTTGTAAAATAACACACAGAGTTTATATCTTTATTTTTCAGTGTGTTTCTTATAATTTAAAAAAATGAGATCAGGTCATTCTATGTAACTCAAAACCAAGTAACTTAATTTTTTTTGGAAAACTAAACTTTTTTTGCAACATTGTCAAACTTAGTAAACTAGAGAATTTCTCCTATAACCTAGGAAGAGCTATCACCACACTAAAATTATTAAAATACTTTGGTATTAATGAGATTTCACTTTTATCTTAAGAGAAATGAAGCGTGGCAATAAACAAAAACACAATATTGCTCGAAAGGAATTCTAGATGGAATTTGAATATGGTATTTCCTGAAACCTTTTCTTAATCAATTCCAGTGCTTTTATTTATTTCCTTTTAGATCATTTAGCAATTATCTAAAATGTCATTTAAAAACAGTTCTTTCTTAATGGGCAAGAAAAGTTATATTATTTAAAGCCCTATTTAATTTGCTGATCAAAAACAAAACAAAGCAAAAGAAAGCAAAATAAAACCTGTGTTTTCATTTCAGAGAATTAAGTATGAAGTCAGTACCTAAGGACAGTACTTTTTCTTTTTCTTTTTTCCTGTCATCAGCACTTTTATTTAGTTTAGTATATGTTAGAATATAAATACATAACAATATGCCCCTTCTTATCACAGGTAGTCTTTTACATAACTAAAACTTGTAGCCAATATTTTATATAACAAAAAAGTTTTGTAAATTATCAGAAAAGGAACAATATAGAAAAATAATATGTTTTACATAAATTACAGAGGACAGTGACAATGAAAATTCTTTACTTTCTAACTCAATTTTACAAAATGAAGTCAACACATATTATTCTGTGAGCTGCTGAGACTGCACTTTAAACACTGTGGCCCTTTCAAAAGACTGTGATCAAAGAGGAAATGTTATCTTGCTACCATACATTGTTCTCAGTCCTTAACTGGAGTTGAGCTCCCTTACGCAGTCTTCTTTAGGTGGTGGTAGTTTGGCAAGATTGTCATCAGGAAGTCCAGCTGTAGTGTCTGGGGCTGGGGCTGCTCAGTCTGCACCCGATGAAGGCAGTCCGCAGGGTAGGTAGATCACATATTCTCAGGAATGACTTCAAAAGTATTCAGGTTGCAACAAGCACCAGTGATGCAGTCACTGGTCAATATTACATTTCTGCCTACATATGCTTTTGATTCAATAACATTATTATCTCCCATTTTCATGGCTTGGGAATAACAGCCAACTTCAAACACATTGTTGGTACCAATGATCATAGGTTTGGGTTCTTAATCTCCAGCATCAGGGGTGATATCAGGGTGAGCATTTATGATGAGGGCCTGCTCTTCTGTTAGGTTACCTTCACTGATCACTATTGGCCCAGCTTCTGCAATAATCCGTGCTTTAGGGTGGATCACCGTCCTAGGGCTTGTAGTTACATCTCCCCTGATTTCACTTTCTACACACACAACTGCTCCAGGAGCGATCTTCACACTCTTGAGTCTTCTCCACCATGGTATGGCCCCGGTCCAGTACTTTTCTTTTTGTTTCCCTGAGATTGCACATTTTTCCAATATCTTGGTCTCTCTGGAAACAAAGAGCAATAGTTTAAATGCTTATATGATATTCTCCTCTGTTCCAGTAGCTATTCCTTATCACCCTGGTTGCTGGCAGGAAGCTTAAAAAATTATGGGAATTCTGATGGCTGGTAGAGAGCTCTAAAATCTAAGATATTAATGTTGTTATTGAAAAAAAAAAAACAGCTGGATGTACAGAGACAAAAAAAAGGCATAAGATGAAGCAGAGGCACTGAACATTGCCTCAAGGAAGATCATTCAGTGTGAAATAAACAAAAGGACAAGTCAAAAGTATAGAAATAATTCTATAATTCTGCTTTATTTATTATGTTAGAATAAATTCTGCACAAAAGGACCAGAGATGTTCTTTTCACTGGGGATCTTGGAATGTTTGCTTGGTACAACAGGGAGGCTGTGGAAGAGACCATCACTTTTCACAAGCCCTAGAAAGGAATGGATTTAGACATCTTTCTCTTAAATGCCTTGACTTTTTTTTCTCCCTAATTTGACAAATGAAATATCATTTTTTTTACATTTACATTAATATTAAGGCTAAATGCTTTCAGAATCAGCTAATGACTGTCAAAACAAAAATGTTACTGGTTTTAGCTTTGTTTTGATTTGTATAAAAATGTCCACACATGGGTTCTTGGTCTCTTATTTATTACAAGAGCACACCATAATGACAGACTACTGACAGCATATTGCCCTTTAATGTGAACCTCCTCAGTATCACAAATGAGATTTATAGGGCAAATATTATTGTAAGATTTTATTTCCAAAATTAAATTCTTAAGGTTAGATCTATCTACTTGTTTTATTAGATCCAAGAACTCAGTGCATAACAACCATAACATTGAGTATCAAAATAGCAAGTAGGGACGCTGTCATTACCTTAACAGCAGCTCTCCTTGGCACCAAAATAGCATATGGTTTGTTTCACACATGGCAATTAATACTTGGAAGGCATTCCCTGATGTGTGTGGGATCTACAGCCTCCCACTAACCTTCAAGGTAAATCCTTCAGCCAACGAAATGTGGACTGCTTCATAATCACAAACATTACCTAAAGAACATTGAATTAGCAACTAACTAGCAGTTACTTGCTACATGTTTTAAGTTGTGATGAGTCAGAAAACATCCACTATGAGGACTTAACAGGGGTTGGGTAAATATGGGGGGAGATCCCAACCACTCTCTAAATTAATTTTGAAGTGGACCTTTAGAAGTTTTTTATAAAATCATAAATATTATTTGAAAATCATTAAGAATCAATTTCTTGCTTTCCTGATTTGAAACAGTTCGGTCACCTCTTTCTCAGATAACCAAATTGCCAGTGAACTGTAAGTAAGCAGGTAAGTTGCTGCCATTCATCTCTTCTCATTTTACTACCAAGGAACTTGATAAAATGATTTAGTTAATCCTACTATTTTTCTAGATGCTATTCCACAGAGTCCCCAGCAGACATTCCACCAGACTCATAGAAGATTCTTCATATATATTTGCTGAATTAAACTGGCGCCTAGACTGATTATTCTGAAATTCATAGCTCTCTATGTTCTCCTCGAACTCTTCATCTTTCAATTTCAGGATACAACACAAACTTTTAAACAGGCCATTTAAGCCAGTTTATAATTTAGCTCATTCTTACCAGTTCAGGGTCAACTATTAACTTTCTTATGTGGTTTCTATATCCATGAGCTCCAGGCCCTAACAAAATGGCTTTAATATAGTAGACATAGTGTTTGTCATTGTCCCCAGACCCCAGGCTGCCCTGCCTTACCTATTGGACTGGATCTTCAAAAACACTCCAACCAATTTGCCACAGACCCAGTGGTTACTGTATTTTGAACCTCTTATAACTTTCTTGAAACTCCTTCAATGACAATGCCAGTTCCTTCCCAGCACCAGAAGTTCACTTTCCATTCCTTCTCTGGTGCTATCCCCGTTACCCTACCCATCAGCACAAGTGATTAGATCCTATTATGCCTTGTAGATAAGCTTATTTATAGCAAAGAGAATGGATTTTAGAATCAAAGTGATTTTGAGTTGAAATCTGTTATTCTTTACTAGCTATATGGCTTCAGGCAAGTTTTATGGAAACTTTTAAATGGTGTGAATAATAATACCTAGTTCATAATTTGGTCGTGAGTTCTGAATGAGATGATGTATGTAGTATATTTAGCACGGTATTAGGTATAGATATTCTACTTAGTAAAGTGCACTGCTGTTATGATATAATTATAATGATGTTATCATTGATTTTTTTTTGCAAAGATTTTTATATTTTGGCAGCTTGTAATTTTTTCTTATAGTTTTCGTTTTGTCTTTGTGGTTGATTTTATTGAACAAAATTTTGGCATGAGTTTTTAACCCATTTTCAAAAGCTTTTAAAGACATTTAAACCTTCCTTTAATATCTATTCCAACATCACATGGACATACTTTAAAATGATTTTCTTATTGATTACAATCTTAATCTGAAATTGAGGTATTTGTGTTTTATAACAACTGATAGAAATTAGCTGCACTAATTAGCAATTTAAAGGTTTGATATGTTTGGAAGTTCTTAGCATAATTCCTGAACTATATAAAACATATATTATGCATAATCTACTTTGTACAGTAGTCTGAAGAGACTCCAAGATCACCCCAGGGACAACCCAAGATTACCTAAGATGAAACACAGTCTTTGTTGTGGTATTGGGACATCCTTACTACACTGAGGATTCTTTAGAAAATCACCAAATCCCCAGAAGTGCCTTAACTGACTCTTTAATATTAGGAGATTCTATTCTGAACTAGCTGTAGTCAGATAGTCATTTGTTTAGCTAATTCTCACAATCTTATGCACTTGGAAAACACACACATGTTTAGCTTAAGAAGGGGGTAAGTAGTAGCCAATGTTAATAATAGCAGCAACATAAGATGTTGGATCCCTCTTTCTGAGATAAAAATGTACAAGTACAGGATAACTATTCCTTTGGGACTGTTACTTGGCATATTTTTTTTTTCTGTGAATTGAGAATAGAGTGGAGTTGCTAGAAGAGAAAGCTTTATTTAATGCTTCTAAAACACTTTTTTGTATAATGTAGAAATTACATTTTAGATAATCAATAGTGTCTTCTCTAAAAATCTATGTATTAATCTGAGATTCATTTATTGAAGAAACTGGCTAGACATAAAATTTTAGTTATTATAATCATGTATTTTTATAGTTCTTCCTTAGAAAAGAAATTGGTGAACTCCTTAATCACTTCTTAATTCTCAGGAAAAAAGAGTTTTAAATTATTTTAGTTCTGTATATGTTAAATGTGATATTTTCATTAAATTATGCAAGTGGAGATTTCCAGTGGGTAGATGGATATGAGTTTGAAAATTAGGTAAGAGGTCTAAGATGAAAATACAAAATTGGGTGATATTGGCAAAGAGATGACACCAAGGGTGTGTGTGTAGATAGGAAAAAGAAGAGATCTAAAGCCTGATCCTGGAGCACTTACTTCCACATTGACAGGTAAGAAGATATTGTCAGACCAGCAAATGAGATTGAGAAGGAGCAAATGGTGAGGTAGGAGGAAAACCAAGAAAGTCCATTCATCTGAAATCTTAGAAAGAAAATGAATGAAGAGGGAATAACCAATTGTGAAAATTGGCAACTCTGATTAACAATGAGGAGGTCATTGGTAACCTTGACAAGATCAACTTTGGTGGTGCCTTGAGAGTGGAAGCATGATTAGAGATGGCTTAAGCGAATAAAAGAGAAGAACTGGAGACAGCACTTATAGAAACTATTTGGAGATTTGCTGTGAAGAGAACAGTGAAATAGGGCAATTGCAGATGGAAAAAGTGGAGTTAAGTGGTTATTTTTTCTAAGAGGAAAATACAGCATATATCTCTTTAGCAAGAAAAAAATAGGCAATATTTTTAATATTTTGCAAATGAGTTTTGCTTTTTCCCAGGCAAAGACAAAGGCTTTTAGAGCCTACTTTACATGAACATAATATATGGTCTCTTGATTAAAGGTTGCTTCAAGTGGGTAACATAGAGCTTAAATGCAATTTTTATTTCCTTTTATCCCTAGTGACAAAATCTATTTTCAAATTAAAATTTAGATGTGCCTGTGAGTCTCTATTATGATAGAGCTTAAGGATTGAAATATGGGAATTTGATCTTTTCTATTTTAACTAACAATGTACTGGATGTGTCTATCAAAGAGTTGACTGGTAGTTGAGATAGATATTGGAATTTAATATTGATTTTTTGGATGACTAAGTTAAATTCTTACTCCAAGAGAGGACCAGTTATAAAAGTAGTTTTTGGTGGGCAAATGAATAAGAAAAAGATTCTAGTATTTGTAACTACTCTCCTCACTACATTAGGTCCCTTATCACCACCCTTTAAAAAAAAAGACCAATTTAGGGGTCTTAAGGCCCATTGAGAATGACTATGGTAAATTCTTCCAAAGGGGAAGTTTATAAAAAAGTGCTTGAAAGGTTAAAGGCTGAAAGTGCTCACACTGGGGAAGGGTAAAACTCCCCAACACTGGGAATGAGGCAGACTTTGGTGTGATTATGATAAATAACAGATAACTGTACCTAGCAATAGCCCAGAAAGGCAGCTCTAATAGTGGAAAACATCTGTATGATATGCTTAGGGAGGTGAGAAATTAGGGGACATGGCTATTACACCTAACACAGATCTCCTTAAGAGGTTCGGTCTTTGAAAGAAAGGAGCTTTGAACCAATATTAACTATTCAGCTAACATCTTTAAATGTGAAGATGAAATACAGATATTCAAAGGCATAAGTCTCCAGAGAGTTTATGATTCAAGACATTCTTGAAGGGAGTACTCAAAAAAAAAAAAAAAGAATGAAAAAGAGAAACTCAAACAAATAAGCAAACACCAGAAATGAACTCAGGATTATTATCTATGATATTGAAAGTAGCATCAAGTAAATTACTAGGAAGATTCTTTTTGTCTGAAATATAAAGATTAAATACATCTACACATATATATTTGTATGTCTAAACCTCTATCAATATCTATCATAATTTATTTTCTATATAAAACAATCCAGAACTATACTAATAGACAGTAACAATATGGTAAGGGGGTGGGGTAATGGTTGCCAGGGAGATCAGAGGGAGTTAAATATGTGCTAAGGTATCTTTTTTTTCTGAGGGAAAGCATGGGTATTGCTAAACTGAAGAAATTTATAGAGAAAAATAAGCATATGTATAAGTTAGAGTATAAGTAGAAAGAGTAACCACCAGATAGATAAAGTTAGCTTGTGTTACTTTCAAATTAGAAGTAGATTGTTTAATTTATCTAATAGAAGGCATAAATGATGACAAAAGGACTAAAATATAATAGATAGAAAATATAAAATAAGATAGAAATAGTTCCTTACATAACAATAATCAACATATAAGAAAACTATTTATACATCAATCAAAAGTCCAGTGCTCTTAAAATGTTTGTAAACATAGTCACTAGTAAGTTATCAACCAGATATTTACTTGATACAAAAAAAATAACAATAATTTGAATATAAAGTTATAGAAAGAAGATATTTCAGAAAAATTGTAACTAAAAGAGAGCTGGGTTAGCAATTGTAATAAAACAAAGGAATTTAATGTAAAAATTCATAAGAAACAAATAGAAATGTTATGTTATTGTAAAGGAACAATAGTTAAAGAAGATAAGCTCTAGAATAAATATATAATATAGATTCTTTCAAGCCCACTCACAGAAATCGACCAACTTTTAGTCCTCAAAGGAAGCATCATAAATTCAAAGAATCAGCATCACAAAGACTATCTTCTTTGATCACAATATAATAAAACAAAATTGGTATTAAGAGAATAGCTTAAAAATCCAGTACATCTGGAAACTAAAAGTATTCTACTAACTACTGTTGTATGGAAGACAGCCTCATAAGACAAATTAGGAAAAACTTAGAACTGAATGACAATGAAAACACTACATGCTAAAATTTACGTGAGACAGCAAAACTCTGCATTGGGAGAGATTTATAGTTTTAAGTATATTTATTATAGAGCAAGAAAAAGTAGACAAAAAATGAGATAAGCTTTGATTTTAAGAGGTTAATAAAATACCTACAGAGTTACAGAGTAAGCTCAGACAAACAAGAAGAAAGGTAATTAAATAAATGTAAGGAAGACATCAGTGAAATAGAAAACAATCAGATAAAGAGAAGTTTAACAAAACCTAGCTCTTTGAAAAAATTAATAGACAATCCTCAGATAACTAGTCAAGAACAATAGAAAGAATTTAGAGGTGAACAAAACCCAGAATGAAAGAGAAATAACTAATTACAGCAACACTGATTGAAATAATGTAAAGGAATACTATGAACAATTATGTGGAAATACTTTTTGAAAACCTAACAGAAATGTTTAAACTTTTGGAAAATATATAAAATGGCAAAATTGGTGGAGAAAAAAATAGAAAATTGAATAAACCATTACCTATTAAAAAATTCAAGTGATGATTAAAGTCTATCCCATGTCCTCAATAAAAAGTCACAGACAAAACGTTTTACTGATTAGTTCTTGCAAACATTCAAGGGATATATATATATATATATATATTTTTTAAATATATGTATAAAATATTCCCAGAATACGGAAATAGAAGTATTGTTCCACTTTGTTTCATGAAGTTAATGTAAGCTTGAATTCAAACTGGGAAGTGAAAGTACAAGAAAAAAAATAACTATTGGCTCATTTAAGTTATGGCATTTGCAAAAATCAAGAATATTCAGGGAGCAAACAGAGGTGGCTCAAGCGATTGGGTGCCTCTCTCCCACATGGAAGGTCCCAGGTTTGGTTCCTGGTGCCTCCTAAAAAGAAGACAAGCATACACAGAGGGCACACAATGAACAGACACAGAGAACAGCCAGCGAGTGCAAACAACGAGGGGGGTGAGGTCAGGAAATAAATAAAATAAATTTTTTTAAACAAAAGGATATTCAAATAATTCATCATGATTAAATCAGATTTTGTCCAAGAATTCAAGGCTTGTTATACATCATAAAATTTATCAGTTTGCCATTAATTTAATAAAGAACAATCAATTATTTCAATATATTCAGAAAAAGAAGTTGATAAATTTAATATCTGGTTACAATTAACAAATAAATAAATAAAAACATTCAGGAAGTAACAAATAAAGGGAATTTTCCTAAGCTTATGAAAAGCCATAATAGCAAACATCTATAAGAAATTCAGAGAGAAATATTCACTTTCTTTTACCAAAGTGGGGGTTCTCGCCGGATATGCTCAAATGACCAATTCTTGAGACACTGGGGTTTCAAAGGGAGAAAGAGATTATTGCTAAGTGAAAAGCAAGGAGATCAGACAGCCTGGGGCCTAAAATCTGTCTCCCCAAAACTGCAGTAACTCTGATAGCGGAGTTGCAACACCTACTCTCCAGTTCATTGGTCTCACCCAAGACAGGTAACATGGAGGTGATGATAGACAACTACCATACCAAACTACCAAGAGAGTCTACAACTGCAAACAAGAGAGTCCCATCCATTGACCCTATGGGACCACAGCCCCCTCTCAATTAGAGGTGGAGTGGACATCACCATGCCAGAATCCTCAGGATTGGGGAATGAACTATGGACTAAAGTAGACTTATTGATATTCTACTATAGACTTATTGTAATTCTAGCAATGGAAGAAATTATACCATTGATGTGGGGGCAGTGGCCACTGGAGGTTCTGAGGGCAGGGAGAGGGAAAAACAGGTGTAATACGGGGTCATTTTTGGGACTTGGGAATTGTCCTGAGTGATATTGCAACAACAGATACAGGCCATTATAAATCTTGCCATAACCTACAGAATTGGGTGGGAGAGAGTTTAAACTACAATGTAAACTGGAATCCATGCTTAGTGGCAATGCTCCAAAATGTGTTCATCAATTCCAATGAATGTACCACACTAATGAAGGATGTTGTTAATGTGGGAAAATGTTGGAGGTGTGGGGAGCGGGGCATATGGGACTCCCCTATATTTTTTATGTGACATTTGTATAATCTAAGTATCTTTAAAAATAAAAAATAAAAATAAAGATAAGCAGGTTTATGATAATGAGTATAATGGCTCAAGATGACGAAATTAAAATAGTCTAATTATTGAGCATGTGCAGATTGATTACATATCTAGTCACAGAATATATGCAAGAAAATGGCGGACTTAGTATAATGATGGGTGTGTTTTAGTATTATAATGAGGCAGAGGTCAGTTATAGGATAAAGTCTAAGGTATTACGCATGTCAGGTGGGCTAATTTTGTTTAGAACAGAATTTGCTTTGTCTAGTAAGATAGTTCAGGAATTAGGGCGGGTTAGTTCTGGGCTGACTCAAGTTGCTTTATTAATAAACATTACTGCAAAGTTGTAAAAGAGGATAAAGGGGCACAAGCAGGGCCTGTCATGAGACATCATGAGGCTTTTACAATCACAAGATAAAGATTATATTGTCATAACCAACTAGAAAACACAATAGAATACAAAGATTATTATTCACAGAACAAAATAAAAAATGATTCAGAAATTAATCCAACAAAGAATGTGGAAAATTTTTATGGAAAAAATAGAAAACTATATTGAAAGAACACTGGCATAAATGTAGACCTCTCCATGCCCACAGATGTAATCTCACCATGGGTGATATAGCTTAATGTCATAATATCAATTCTCATTTCTCAATATGAGAATTCTCAATTCTCAAGTATAATTAATTATAGTTTATAATTTAAATCTGACCACAACAGAGTTTTTGAAGAATTTAATAAATGTGTGCTAAAATTCATATAAAAGCATAAAATGTCTTTGAATAATTATGTCAATTTTGAAAAGGAAGAACAGAGACGAGACTCACTCTGCAAATAGCATAATATAGTCCAAAGTTGTGGTAATAAAAGTGATGTGGTACTTATTTAAACCAACAGATAGACCAATGAAATTGAATAAAGAATTCGAAACAGATCCACATGTACAAGAAAGATCAACTGTTTAATAGAAAACAGTATTCAGAAAATTGGCTCATTTTGTGGAGAAATTAGTTGGAGTACTGTCATCATAGATGAATTGAACTCCAACTGAATTAAAAACTTAATTTGAAAGAAATAAAAATATAGTTTATAACCATAATACAAATGTACAATGGATTTGACTACATTCAAATTAAAGATTTCAGTTCAATGAATGTCACCTCATCCAAAACTTAAGAAATAGATCCTTGAAATCTATTATTTCTTGGAATAAGTTGTTTTTTAAAAATTTTAAAAGTTAATTTACAAGAAATATGCAATTACATACACACATACAAACCCAGGAATTTCTACTGAAAACAAAGTAGATAATCCATAATAAGAGGGATGCAAAGGATTTACAATCCTATGAAAAGATGGTCAACAAACTTCATCAGAAAAGTGCAAATTAAAATGAGAATACAATGCTATTTTATTCTAATCAGTTGGTAAATTTAACAAATCAGATTGTTTCCAAGCATTGGTGAAGTGTGAAGAATCTGCTTTTCTAGTAGGGGTATAAATATAGGTGTTCTATAGGACCATGTCGGACCCTTTAGTGAAATTAAGCATACATTTACACAGCAATCATATTCAGTGAAAGACCCCAAAGAAAAGCTGACACAGGTACATCATGAGGGACATCTTCATTGTAATTCTAATTTGGTGGCAGAGAATTGGAAGCTACCTAGGTGTGCATTTCTAAGGAAATGGATAAGTAAAATGTGGATTACTTTGCAGCAGTTGAAACAGTAAACAGGCTACTACCACAACATAAATAGATCATAAAAACACAGTGCAAGGTGGAACAGGTGGAGCTCAGTGGTTGAGTGCATGCTTCACATGTACAAGTCCCATGTTCAATAACAGGTACCTTCTAAAAAAACAACAACACAGTGCATGGAAAAATGTAAGAAAAAGAATGAGATTTCTAAGTTAACTTTTATATAAGGCAAACAATGTCATTTGTTTTCTATGTACACAGTAATTTTCAGGTCATGAATGAAATATTTTAGAGTAAATGTCTACTTGGGGACAGATATGGGGATGTAGATTGCTAATAAACATGAAAAATAAAATTAAAGAGAGCCATGAATTGTTCAGAATAAATAGCTCAATTATTTTCATCAAACAAAAGAAAAAATGAATTCAGATAATAAAACTTATTTTCTAAATAATCACCGAAAATTGCTCTTTTCAGAAACAATGAGATGACAAAATTTGAGGTGGTAGAATTAGCAGAACAGCATTTGTTTGTGTGAAGATATAGAGATATAAATTTAAAATTAGTTACAGTTGCCCCAGGATTTTGAATGATAAATTCTTAACTTGGCTTATTAATTGGAGGTTTACAAATGTGAATCAAACATTTGAGGTAGCCTAAGACTGGTGTCAACAATGAGGTGAGAGTTAGGATAAGGCTAAAATTAGGGGAGGAAGAGATTTTTTTCAATGGCTTCAAAATATCACCATCAAAAACCTGGATCTTAATGGCTTTTTGAAATTGTCTCAGCATTGGATGGCTTTGTCAAGGGAACAGAATTTTACAATAGCCAATCTTAAAATG
>JAQZBX010028996.1:13310-27635 GCA_029593785.1 Cabassous unicinctus
AACATCATTAAAAAAAAAAAAAAAACTTGTTACTAGTGGAGCTCAAAATTCTGAAGATGAACTAGTTTAATTAGTCCATCTTCATATTCACCATATTAATAAAACATGCACCCACTCTCATTTATCTAGAACACTACTGTGGCAGTGGAATTATTATAAATACTAATATGAATAAATTTGGAACTTACATAGTGCTATATAGAGTTTCAGCATCAAATATCAATATTCTAAAAAGGTATAATTTTAAGCATGCATTTTTCAAAGGGTCATTTTAGCTTTCAATTTGAGGTTTATCTCCACTCTTTTTTAAATTTTAAATATGTATTTTTTAAAGACACTTCTATTACATAAATGTTACAAAAAAAATATAGGGATTCCCATAGACCCCGTTCCCCACACCTCCCACACCCTCCCACGTAAACAAAATGCTTCATTAGTGTGGCACACTCATTGCAACTGATAAACGCATCCTGGGACATTGCCACTGAGCATGGACCATAGTTCATATTGTAGTTTATACTCTCTCTACACTATTCTGCAAGTTATGGGAAGATATATAATGGCCTATATCTGTCATTGCAATGTCAGTCAGGACGATTCCCAAGTCCAAAAAAGCCCCCCTATTACACCTCTTTTTCCCTCTCCCTGACTTCAGCACCTCCAGTGACCACTGTCTCCACAAAAGTCTATAGTAGTATACCAGTAAGTCCACTCTAGTCCATAGGTCATTCCCCAATTCTGAGGATTCTGGGATGGTGATATCTACTCTACCTCTAATTGAGAGGGGGCTTTGATCCCATACAACTGATGGATGGGACTCCCTTGCTTGCAGCTGTAGGCTTGCTCATTTCCTTGGTGTGGTGGTTGACCATCCTCATCTCCTTGTTAGTTGTCCTGGGTGAGTCCAATGAACTGAAGAGTCGGTGTTGCAACTCAGCTGAGACTCAGGGCCCAGGTGGCACATGGACAGCCCAAAGATTCAAGTCTCTTGGACATACACTTACCAACTCCAGCACTAAGTATAGGTGAAAATAGAAGGGACAGATGAGCCATGTGTAGGGAACCCATAACTGAGTCCAACTCTGTCACTCTCAGGAGCATAAACTCCAAAGTAGGGCCCACTGGCAAGGCACCAAACTCTGGAATTATCTGCCCTGACTATATGACCTCGGTGTCTCCAGAACCCTCAGGAGCCCCACTATTTGAGGCAGTATCCACTTTTGCAGGCTATGAGATCCTGCTGAGACGTGCATAAGCATTACCTCTGAGATGACCTCCTAACTCATTTTGAAGCCTCTTAGCCATATAAACTCATTTGTCTTTACCTTTTCCCCCTTTTATTGAATGTCTTTTTCCAGTTGCATCACTAGTTGGTGCTTGGTAGTAATCTCTTGGTGCCAGGGAGGCTCATCCCTGGGAATCATGTCCCATGCTGGGGTGAAGGAAATGCATTTATATGCTGAGTTTGGCTTAGAGAGAGGCCACATTTGAGCAACAAGGAAGCTCTCAGGATTCAACTCTTAGGCACCCCACAACACTAGGCTAAGTTTCAATTTAAAGAGCAAAGGCTCACAAGCATAGTCTTCAATATCAAGGGCTCTTCAATAGATCATCCTTCTTCGCCAGTCATTGTCCCTGCACTTGGGGGACTGTTGCTGCTCCATTTGAGAACATGGCAGAACTCTCCAGAATGGGAATTCAATATACTCTCAGTTATTGTGTGAATCTCCACCCACTGTGACAATGCCCCATGAACATTTGAACACATTGATATACCTTATATGTACGTCCAGGTAACCTTCCTCCCATGTATCCCCCGTCACTGACACCCACACCAATGATCCTCCCCTGCCCCAGTTGTAACCCTTCTGTGATCTAAAGCTTCTTCAAAAATGAAGCCAGTAAAATAGCCAAATACAATTAATAGGAAAATGAAATAATAATGATAGGTTTAAATATAAGAAATAAAATACATAAAAGTTTAAAAAAATCTAAAAATAAAATTTTAAAATTAGGATATCAAAAAATAATGAAAAATATTAAATTTTTTTTGACACTTTGCCTTTCATCACTGTAATATCTGTTGTCCTGTATGTAGAGTGACATTTTCTTCCATTTATTCCCCAATGTCTTATCTTTTTTCATTTTGTTTTAAAAGAGGTTTCAAGTCACAGTAAAGTCACATACAGAATCAGGGGACTCCCATGTACCCAATATCCTCCCCCTTTCCCCCTTCCCGTATATATACCTTTTTGCATGTGGATGGTACATTTGTTATAACTGATATACAAAGAGTGAAACATAGCTACAAACCATAGCCAATAGTTTACATTATGGTTACTCTTTTATAAATTTTGATGATATTTAACATGGCCTGTGTCCATCATTGCAAGATCATGTAGAAGACTTCCATTGCCCATTAAATACCCCCTGTCACATCTATTCTATTCCTCCCTCCCCCTTCCCTTGGGGTCCACAGCGACAACCCAGCTTCACTCCTTGGATGATAAGATTCATAGTTTATTGCAACAACACTGAGGTCTTGGCACATTAGTCTGTCTTCCCCTATTAGGAACTACCCATGCTCTCTAGAGACACCCTCCCCTCTGACTGAGAACATATGGGGCCTCCCCAGTATGGGAGTCCAACACCTTCCCACTCATTATGTGGGTCTCTACCCACTGATACAAGACATTATGACACAATGTTCACTTGCACACTCCATAGAAGCCTGCCCCATGTGTACCCTGTCCCTAATGCCCCCTCCCATGCAACACCCTAAACCAGTAGCCCTTCATTGTCATATTGTCATAACAGTCAACTTCGTACTTTCAACCACATACCCGCCAATCTCCCTTGTTCACCTGGTCCCTCCCTTAATCCTCCCCTCAGTTCCATGGTCTGTCCAAACCACCCTCCACACTCTACCCACCTGTCAAACCTGGACCACCCAGCCCAATAGTATCACTACCCTTTTGCCATATCCCTTCATTGCCCAACTACTCACTTTTACCTTATCATAGATTTTGCCCATATGGGTGTTGGCTCACAACCCTCTTCTCTCTTTCTATTACCTGTAATCTAATCTTCCAGACTCTAGCTCTCTGAATTTACTTAATTTACTTAATTCATATCAGTGAGGTCATGCAATATATGTCCTTCAATGCCTGGCTTGCTTCACTCAACATAAGGTCCTCAAGATTCATCCATGGTATCTCATGTGTTAGCACTGCATTCCTTCTAACAGCTTAGTGATATTCTATTGTATGTATGTACCACATTTTGTATATCCATTCATCTGTTGATGGTCATTTGAGTTGATTCCAACTTTTGGCAATAGTGAGTAATGCTGCTATGAACATTAGTGTGCATATATCTTTTCGTTTCCTTGCTTTCATTCTTCTTGGTATATACCCAGCAGTGGAATTGCTGGATCATATGACAGTTCTATACTTAGTTTTTTGAGCAACCACCAAACTGTCCTCCACAATGGCTACATTCTACATTCACATCTACATTTCCCCACATTCTCTGTAACACTTGTAGTCCTCTGTTGTTTTTTTTTTAATAGCAGGCAGTCTAATGGGTGTAAGTTGGTATTTCATTGTAGTTTTGATTTGCATTTCCCCAACAACTGGTGATGCTGAGCATCTTTTCATGTGCTTTTGAGCCATTTGTATTTCTTCTTTGGAGAAGTATCTTTTCAAGTCACTTGCCCATTTTTAAATGGGTTATTTGTCTTTTTATTTTCGAGGTGTAGGATTTCTTTATATATGCTGGATATTAGGCTCCTATCAGATATATGGTTGCCAAAATTTTTCTCCCATTGGGTAAGCTACCTTTTTACTTTCTTGATAACCTCCTTTGAGGTGCAAAAGTTTTTCAGTTTGAGGAGCTCACATTTATCTATTTTTTCTTTTGTTGCCCGTGCTTTGGGTGTGAAGTTCATGAAGCCATTTCCTATTACAAGGTCCTGTAGATGGTACCCTACATTATCTTCCAAAGTCTTTATGGTCTTGGCTCTTATATTTAGGCCTTTGATCCATCTTGAGTTGAATTTTGTATAAGGTGTGAGAAGGTGTTCCTCTCTCATTCTTTTGGATATGGATATCCAGTTCTCCAAGCACCATTTGTTGAAGAGGCAATTCTCTCCCAGTTGAGTGGGCTTGATGGCCTTGTTGAATATCAGATGACTGTATATCTGAGGATCTATATCAGAATTCTCAATTCATTTCCGTTTGTCAGTATGTCTATCCTTGTGCCAATACCATGCAGTTTTGGCCACTGTACCTTTGTAGTATGTTTTAAAGTCAGGTAGTGTGAGTCCTCTGATTTCATTTTTCTTTTTCAATAGGTCTTTGGCTATTCGGGGCCTCTTCCCCTTCCAAAAAAATTTCATAGTTAATTTTTCCAATTCAATAAAAAATGCTGTGTTGATTTTTATTGGGACTGCATTAAATCTGTAGATTAGTTTGGGTAGGATAGACATCATAATGATGTTTATTCTTCCTATCCATGAACAGGGAATATTCTTCTATTTATTTAAGTCTTCTTTGATTTCCTTTAGCAGTGTTGTGCAGTTTTCTGTGTATAAGTCATTTACTTCTTTAGATAAATTCAAAGGTATTTGATTCTTTTAGTTACTCTTGTAAATGGTATTTCTTCTTGATTTCCTCCTCAGATTGCTCATTATTGGTGTACAGAAATGTTACTCATTTTTGCGCACTGATCTTATAACCTGTGATTTTACTGAACTCATATATCAGCTCTAGAAGCTTTGTTGTAGATTTCTCAGGGCTTTCTATGCACAGGGTCATGTAGTCTGCAAATAGTGAAATTTTTATTCCTTCCTTTCCAATTTGGATTCCTTTTATATATTTTTCTTGCCTCAGTGCTCAAGCAAGTACTTCTAACACAATGTTAAACAGGAGCAGTGATAGTGGGCATCCTTGTCTTGTTCCCGATCTTAGAGGGAATACTTTTAGGATTTCACCATTGAATATGATGTTAGTTGTGGGTTTTTCATACATACCATTTATCATGTTCAGAAAGTTTCTTTCTATTCCTATCTTTTGCAGTTTTTTAATCAGGAAATGGTGCTGTATTTTGTCTAATGCTTTTTCTGCATCTATAGAGATGATCATGTGATTTTTTTCTTTTGATTTGTTTATGTGGTATATTACATTGATTGACTTTCTTATGTTAAAACATCCTTGCATACCCAGGATGAAACCCATTTGGTCATAGTGTATAATTCATTTGATGTGTTGCTGTATACGATTAGCAAGTATTTTGTTGAGGGTTTTAGCATGTAGGTTCATTAGAGAGATTGGTCTATAATTTTCCTTTCTTGTGGCGTCTTTGTTTGGCTTTGGTAGTAGGATAATGTTGGCATCATAGAATGAGTTAGGCAATGTTCCTTCTACTTCTATTTTTTGGAAGAGTTTAAGCTAGATTTGAGTTAGTTCTTTCTCAAATGTTTGGTAGAATTCACCTGTGAAGTCATCTGGTCCTGGGCTCTTCTTAGTTGGGAGTTTTTGATGACTGATTCTGTCTCTTTACTTGTGATTGATCTGTTCAGTTCACCAATTTCTTCTATCATCAATTTAGGCTGCTGTGTATTTCTAGGAATTTGTCCATTTCCTCTAAACTATCCTTCTTTTTGGTCTATAATTTCAAAGTTTCCTCCTATGATACTTTTTATTTCTGTGGGGTCAGTGGTGATATCCCCTTCCTCATTTCTTATTTTGTGTATTTGCATCTTCTCTTTTTTCCTTTGTTATTCTAGCTAAAGGTGTGTCAATTTTATTGATCTTCTTGAAGAACCAGCAGGTTTTTTTGTTTTTGTGGTGCTTTCTTATTTTCTATTTCATTTAGTTCTTCTCTAATCTTTATTTCCTTCTTTCTACTTCGTTTGTAGTTAGTTTGTTGTTCTTTTTCTAATTCCTCCAGGTGTGCAGTTAGGTCTTCGATTTTAGCTTTCTTCTTTTTTGATATAGGCATTTATGGCTATGAATTTCCCTCTCGGTATAGCTTTTCTGCATCAGATTGGTTTCGATGTGTTGTGTTGTCATTTTCATTCATTTCAAGGTAGTTACTGATTTCTTTTGAGATTTCCTCCTTGACCCACTGTTTGTCTAAGAGTGTGTTGTTTAATTTCCATATCTGTATGCCTAATTTGGTTCTCTGGCCCTTACTGATTTCCAGCTTCATTCCATTGTTGTCAGAGAAATTACTTTGCATAATTTCAATCTTTCTGAATTCATTGAGCATTTTTCTGAGGCCTAGCACTTGGTCTATCTTGGAAAATGATCCATGTGCACTCAAGAAGAATGTATATCCCGCTGTATTTTGGTGTAGTGTTCTGTATATGTCTATTAGGTCCAGATCCTCTAATGTATTATACAAAGTCCCTGTTTCTTTATTGATTATCTGTCAAGATGTTCTGTCTAATGGTGATAATGTTGTATTAAAGTCCCCCAATATAATTGTAGAGGCAACTATTTCTCCACTTAGTTTTTCCAGTGTTTGCCTCATGTATTTTGAGGCACCTTGGTTAGGTGCATAAGTGTTTATAATTGTTCTTTCTTCTTGAAAGATTACCCCTTTTACTGGTATATAGTGCCTATCTTTATCTCTTACAATGGTTTGCATTTGAAGTCTATTTTGTCTTGTATTTGTATAGCTACTCCTGTACTTTCTTGGTTATTGTTTGCTTGTAAGATTGTTTTCTAGCCATTCACTTTCAGCCTTCTTGAATCCCTGGGTCTAAGGTGGATTTCTTTTAGACAACATATAGATGGGTCATATTTCCTTATCCATTCTGCCAATCTTTGATCTTGACTGGTGAGTTTAATCCATTAACATTCAGTGTTATTACTCTCAAGGAATTACTTACATTAGCCATATTTTCTTTGGGTTTATGTCTGTCATATGTTGTTTTTATTTCTCTTTTTGTCTTTTTTAGTTGTTCTTACACTCTCCTCCAGCTCTCTCTCTCCTGTTTTTTCCTTTCAACTTGCAGAACTCCCTTTAGTATTTCTTGAAGGGCAGGTTTCTTATTGGCACACTGTCTTAATTTCTGTTTATCTGTGAATATTTTGAATTCTTCATCAGTTTTGAATGCCAGCTTTACTGGATAAAGAATTCTTGGCTGGAAGTGTTTTTCTTTTAGTACCTTAACTATGTCATACCACTGCCTTCTTGCCTCCATGGTTTCAGAAGAGAAATCAGCACTTAATCTTACAGAGCTTCCCTTGTATGTGATGGTTCTCTGTTCTTTTGCTGCTTTAAGCATTTTCTCTTTGTCTTGAGCATTGGACAGTTTGACAAGTATATGTCTTTGAGTAGGCCTGTTGGGATTTATACTGTTTGAGGTGTGCTGCATTTCCTGGACATGTACATCCATCTCCCTCAATAGGGTTGGGAAGTTTTCAGCCATTATTTCCTCCAGCATTCCTTCTGTCCCCTTTTCCTTCTCTTCTCTTCTCCCTCTGGGATGCCTATAATACGTATGTTTGTGCACTTTGTGTTGTCATTCAAATCCTTAAGTCTCTGCTGGATTTTTTCAATCTTTTTATCTATCTGTTCTACTATCTGTTTGATTTCAGATGTATTCTCTTCCACATCACTAATTCTTTCCTCTGCCTGTTCAAATCTGCTGTTATGTGCTTCCAGTGTAATTTTTATTTCTTAGATTTTGCCATTCATCACCATCATATCTGTTATCTTTTTATGTATGTTTATAATTTCTTCAGTATATTCTCCCAGTGTCTTCTTAATATCCTTAATCTCTTCCTTCAGTTCATTAAGTTGGTTCATGATATTTGTTTGGACAATTTTGACTAGTTGTTCAATGTTCTGCATCTCTTCCTGGTTTTTAGTTTGTTCATTGGACTGGGCCATGTCTTCCTGTTTCTTGGTATGGTTTGTAATTTTTTGTTGCTGTCTGATCATCTTTTTATCTTGATGGGTTTATTCAGTTGAGTATCTTCTCTCTCTACTCTAGGGTTTTATTTAGTTGCTGTTTTTGGGTGTGTGTTAAGTTTTCTCTTTGAGACTTTGTTCCTCGTATTCTATTTTTTTTTTGGTCTATTTTACTTTAAAGGAAAAAGATTAGGGCTAGAGAAAGCAAAAGAGGTAAGAAAAGAAAAAGGATAATAGTTAAAATAATAGTAAAAGTTAGAAGAGGAACCATATAAGAACTAGGAAAATGAATATTTAACTCATGTAAGCAGTTTAGAATAATAGGAATAAAAAAGTAGGGTAATAACAATGAAATGGGAAACTGAATAGAGGAAAATATATAGAATGAATTAAAATGCCAGAATGCTGAGGAGAGAGGGAAGGAGAAAGGAAACACACACACAAAAAAAGTTAGTAAGAGAAAGATAACCAAATAGATGAGATAGAAATAAAAACCAGAAAAGTTTAGGACTAAACAAAAAGAGGTGGAATGTAAGAACAACAACAGAAAGCGGAAGATAGAAAGATGAAGAAAGGTAAAGAGATAGCATTGTCAGACAAAATTGGTATATGCAGAAAAGGGGAAATCAAGGAAAAGGAAACACAGGAAACAAGAAACAAGCCAGCAGCACCTAATTTTTAAACAATGTTTAGAGGGGAAGAAAGAGTAAAAAAAAACAAGAAAACAAACAAACACACAAGCAAGCAGCCAAACCAAAACTAAGGAAAAACAGCCTTCCCTCTTAAGACCCTGAGGAGCTTCTCAGGCTGCCAGTGTTCATCCATCAATTACCTTACAGTCTGATCTCTGCAGGTTTTGAAGCAGGTTTTAGCGAGTGAACTAAGTTAAATTTTTTTTAAAAAGTAACCTTTTTTTAAGGAAGAATAAGAGATCCAAGAGAAGCTAATAGAAAAATAATGTCTATGTTTTCCCTGTCTTAATGTATCAGCTGGATGTTTGATATCCTACTGGATCATTACTCTAAGAGGAGCCAAGAATTGAACTAGAGACCTCTTAAATTCAAGGCAGAAACTCCTCCACTGAGCTAAACCTTCTTGTTGGGTCAGTTAGCTCTTCAGAAAGCTATCCAGTCACTTTCCCTCAGGCAGGTTTGACTCATTGCACTTGTGTAGATTCCTGCTGCTTAGGAGTCTGTCCCTGCCCCCTTTCTGTTCTTATTGCTTTCTCTCCCAGGGCAGCAGGATGCAACAGCCTGTGTGAGCAGATCCCCCCTCACCTCTCCTGGTAAGGTTGAATTCCCTTTTGAAAATCAAATGGGACCGTGGGGAGTGAACTCAATGCAGGAAAATGTCTCTCAACCCTCTTCCAGACTACCCCCTCCTCCCAGGGGACCCTAAATAGGCTCTCAGGAGTTTATTAAGTGCGTCCGACTGCTTGCCTCCCTCAGGGGAGTTGAAATTTTGATAGTTTTCAGCACGGGACTAATCAATTGCCTGACTCCACCCTCTCTTAGGCCAATTTTCTCTATCCCAGGGAAGTTAGGTAAATCAGGCTACCTCAGAAGATTCACCTCTCCCCTCTTCCTCATGCCACTTTCAGCTGGTTGGTATGGTCCCCAAAGTTCAAAGGGGGTCCAGGCAACCCTTTGCCAGAACCCTCCCACTCTCGGAGAGCTCTCCCTTCCCTGGTTGGTCGGCAGTGGGACTCAGGGCTCACAGCAGCTTTTTGCCTTGAAGGTGGGGCTTAGCTGTTGGCAGTTTCCAGCCACAGAGGGACCAGAAACTCATGGTTTTACCTTGACCAATTTATTTCTTCGTCCAGCTGCCTCCAGATTGATGTCCCGAAGCCCCCTGCTCTGTTGCTTCCCAAAACAACTAACTCGGGCATGATCTCGCCCCCACTAAGCCATTTTTTGTAAGACCTATTCTCCAGTCTTAATATCTTTGTTCTGAAACAGAACAAAATATGAAGGAACTATAGGCCTTAGAATGCCTGTCATTTTATTTGGGAAAGCTATATTCACTGAAAAATATCAGCGCACTCATTTTCCTGGCATTATTGAGAAAAATGGGAAGATGTAAACCTAAGGCAAAGCAAAATCCCTCCTATATTCAAGGTCCTCTAAGTAAAAAGTGCAAGTATGTTGTTTTGTATAAGATTTACCCTTAAAGGTAAATCTAAAGGCATTTATCTTTTGAAATTTCAACTTTAGAAAACTCTTCTGCTTGATATGAACTACTGAGGCACTTGTAAACCTAATGCCTATTAAGACCGATAGCTAGAGCTTAAACAAAAATAATAGTATTGAAAAGTCATCTGAATGTAATATTGAATGTGTGTTATAAATATTACATTTGAATCTTGATATATGTCAAAACAGAAATAAAAGAAAAATTCAGAAATACTTATCATAAAATGTCCATTATATTTTATTATGATTATTTATTAAATAAAATAACAATTTGTTTACATAAATTGGAATAGAATAAGTGAACATTGATACATTGACCCTCAAGGATCAGAGAGATGACACTGACTAAGGAATATTTCTGCAAATTTTGTTGAATATGTAGTGGCTTTAGTTCAAAGTAAGGTAAAAATATTTTTAGCTGCTTATTATTTTACATGCAGTCTTCTAAGTGCTTGGGATATAGATAAGTGAACAAAATAAAGACCCCTTCCTTTATGAAGGTAATGCTCTAGATTACTTAAATACTTTGAAGCTCTAATGATTGAACATATGACAAAAAATCTCAGCTTAGATCTAAGTTAAAAAATTAGCAGGTCCCTGATCTCTCTAATCACTGATTTCTTTTTGTATTTCAATTAACTGACGAAACAATCACAATAACAGCTAATGTTCTAACCTGTTCAGGCAAAGAATATAGCAATAGTGAGAAATATCTAAAGATCATATCCTAGGTCTTTTTCACTTTAAGCAAATTTATACTTTTGAAGCATGATTTAATAAAAGTAGGGACTTTTTTTCCCCATGATTCAATGGTGAGAGATTTAGATCCAAAATATTCTCTTAATTGTTTTGTTGCTTTTCCCTTAAAATTTCATCTGGTTTGGAGAATTGGAACGTGTAAGGAAACAGCCAATGAAGAAATTGCCCCAACTTTATAGGTGAACATGTAACCCAGAAGTTTTTTTGTTTTATGCTTCTGAAGATAATATACAATAATTTGGTATTAGTAGTTTTTTTTCTTAAGGGTGTGAATTTTCAAAGATGAAGTTAATATTCTAGCAATTTAAACTTCAGAGGTTTTGGAGGCCATACAATTCTGTGACTAAAAATGTAAGAAGCTGAATTTGTCTTTAAGATGGATTTAAGAAATTTCATTTCTATCACCATCCAAATTGCAGTAAAAACTTTAGATGATAAGGAAATAGCTTACCTTATGTGACATATGTTAAATTTCATGAAAAAAAAATAAGGAATTCTGACTACTGAAAAAATATGGTATAAAGACAATGTGTTTATTTTCTAAAAACTCTTTATCTCAACTGATGTAGATTGTTTAATGGTTTGGAAAGGCAAAATTGTGAGCCTTACATTTTCAAGGCCAGAATATGTAGGATATTGTTTTATGTGGCAATTCAGATGGGGTAATTGGGCATCAAATATTCTTGGTGAAAAAATTTAATTCAGCTCAATAGGATGTAAATGTAAGGGTAAAAATACATGACTTTGGCACATTTATTTTTAAATTATAAAATTCTGCTACAAACCAGTTCTATTCAGTCATATTACTCACATGCATTTATATCTTCTTTCTCTTCTCTCTTTCTGTCTCATTTTCCTCCCCACTTTCTCTCATGTTTGACCATAGTGTTAAGGCTATTAAAACTGAGCAATGGTTTACATAAAGTAATTAAAAAACAAGTTATTACTTTTTTCCCCAATGTTTTTCTATGTCTATTGTATGTGGATAGTTATTTTACACAAATAGAATAAAGCTGAGATATTTTCTTTGAACTTTCCAGAAGAAAAGTTAAGAAGAGGAAACTCAGAATTCTTTTGCTGAGTTTTGCTGTTTTTCAATTTGATGTGGGTTTATTTCATCCGGTCTTGCCATCATGTTAGATTCTTTCAAAGAATATGTCCAGAAGACATCTTTTCAAATATTATTTTTCTGAAAAACCTTTGTTTTAGCTTTTCTGATGCAAAATCAGTCTAGGAATATGTATTCCGTCCTTGGTGGCAGGAATTATTACTACAACTATTATTACTATTACTTGTTGTTGTTGTTACTGCTGCTGTTGTCGGTGGTGGTGGTTTCTATATTCCTCACCTTTCCTAAAAACCATAACGTGGCGTTTGTTTTTAACAGAATGGGCATTTCAAAAATACCTGTTTTCTAACTGGATTATCAATATATTAATTCTTCTAAATAAGTTTTGAAATTATTCTCTGAGGTACATAGTCAGTGTAATATCTTTTTTTGTGTGTGATACTCCTTCAAGATGATCTAGTATAACCTTATTTTCCAATTATAACATTCTGCCTGAGAATTAGGGCTTGTGAGCTCAAAGATGAAAAAAAAAAAAAGATAACTAGGATCATTACCATTGCTAATTTGAATAGGATGTGTCCATCTAAATCTTGCCCATGTTCAATAATCAAGGTATTCTTCCCTGCAGTTGTGGACAAATGCATGGAATATCTACCATATACATCAGTTTGATGAAGTATAACTTATAAAATAAGTTATAACTTATATAATTATAAGTTACTGATTATAAAATAATCAGTTCATAGCTCATTAATTTAGAAATCACAATCTCTGGGATGAAAAATTTAATATTCTACTTTCTCAGAAAGAAAAGCAATGCTGAGAAAATTGAGTAACCATCATTCTAAAGGGATATTTAGTTTTTTAGAAGGGCAAACTATTTTCTCATACTTTGGAAGCATCTCCAAGTATATAAACATTGATAGGCTACTCATAACCTTGACATTGTCTTTAGAAAAATAGCGCAGTGCTTGAAAACTTTGAGTTATAGTAGATTAAATAAAATTATTAAAGATTAAATTAAGACAAATATAATTTCATAGAGATATTTCAGAATTTCACTTCTTCAAAATTGCCTTCTCCTTATTTTTTTACCACACTTATTGCTAATTAGGAAAATTTTATGGAAAATAATTCAGATTATTATTTGAAATTAGTTACATGCATTTCGGGGGAGATTGCTACTCATTTAGACAAATTGTGAAATCAATACATCTCTTCCAATCAGTTGTGGAATGTCTTAGAAGAAGAGACACTTCAATAGCTGTTTTAATGAACAAAAAAGATAAGGGAATATTAAAATTTTATGATATCCTAGAAAGTGACTTAGGTGTAGTAATAAAATTATAATAAATTAAATTTGACTCTGAATGGATCTGGTAAGGAATTAGAGAAAAGTATTTGGGAACAGGGGGAAAACAGCTCCATCAAAGAGGATACCCTGGTGAGTGATATGGGCAGAGGTTAAAGGCAGTGATCCTTCTTTGCAGTATTCCTGGAAGCCTCCATCATCTCCATTGCAGAGTTATCCAGTATTTCCCACAAGGAAACACTTTTAATTTCTTTGAAATTATATATTACCCTGGGTGATGGAAAACCCTAACTAACAGGAATGGATTTGCTAACAATGCTTGTTACTGACATGGATAGAGAATAGGTGCAAATTTTTGATGAAGATGAAGATAACAGATGCAGAAAACTGCTGATAGATACATAAGGAAAGACTTGTGAATTCATTTCCTATTGCTGCTGTAGCAAATTGCCACAAAATTAGTAAATCTTTGTTTTTAAAGCCATTATTTTACAATTCTGGATTCCAAAGTCCAAAGTGGGTTTCACAGGTTAAATTCAAGGTGTTGACAGGAATGTATTCTTTCTAGATGGTCTAAAAGAGAAGCTGTTACCTTACCTTTTCAACTTCTAGAGGCCATTCCTCATTCCTCAGCTTTTGGGTCCTTCGTCCTTCTTCAAAATAAGCAGTGTGGCATCTTCAAATCTCTGTCTAACCCTAACCCCTCTTCTGCCTCCTTCCACTCTTTTTTTTTTTTTTTTAAAGATTTATTTATTTATTTATCCCCCCCTTGTTGCTTGTGCTTGCTGTGTCCATTCGCTGCGTGTCTTCTCCGTGTCTGCTTATCTCACCCTCGCTGTGAGGTCCCGCTGCATCAGCCCACTGCGCCGCGCGAGCCTGCCTGCTCTCACAAGGAGGCCCCGGGAAGCGAACCCGGGGCCTCCCACATGGCAAACGGGGGCTCTATGGATTGAGCCACACCCGCTTCCTGCTGTGAGGTGCTGCATCAGCCCACCCCGCCGCCCGGGCCCGCCGGCGCGCCCTCACAAGGAGGCCCCGGGAAGCGAACCCAGGGCCTCCCATATGGC